>AWOL01S0080637.1:28176-81859 GCA_000715115.1 Nicotiana otophora | reverse complement strand
TCGAAAGATATTTATTTGGAAGAAGTATATTCGAAAGATATTTATTTGAAAGAATTTTATATTAGAAAGATATTTATTTGAAAGAAGTATACTCAGAGGGTATTTATTCGAAAGAATTATATGTGAAAGATTTATATTTGAGGGACTTGATTAATTGGTTGTACTTGTATTCCTTATTCGTTTGAGCAATAATTATGGTATTCTTGTTTCCTTGTTGTTTATATCATTGCTATTTGTTTCTATTATTATCATATACTGCTACACTGCACAAGGTAATTGATTAGTGAGTGTCTTGACGGTACCTCATCACTACTCTACCGTGGTTAGTCTTGATACTTACTAGGTACCGACTGTGGTGTACTCATACTACACTTTTGCATATTTTTGTGCAGAGTCAGGTAATGGAGATATCGGACTCGGACAGAGTTAGAGTGTGATCGCAAGGATTCAAGGTAGAGCTGCTTGGTTATCGTAGTCCCTTGGAGTCTTTCCATTTTATCGTACTGTCAATTATTTTTCAAACAATATTGTATATTATTTTGCTTGAGATCATTTCATGTATTCAGTTAGAGTTCGTGACTCAGTATTACCAGTCTTGGGAGGTTGTATCATTATTTTCGTTGTTGGTTTCGATTACAAAAAAATGGTTTGAATTGTTATTATGATCGGCTTACTTAGTCTTAAAACCTAAGTGCCATCACGACGCATGTGGTGGGATTTTGGGTCGTGACAGTAAGTGTTCTTAACTCCCATGTATTTATATTTCATGAATTAATCTTCATTTTTTATGTATGATTATCGAATCTTCAAGGGAAATCGAAGGAAATTTCTATAATTTCATAAAAACAAATTTCCAGTTTTGAATTCCGATTCGGAGTCGGATTTAAGTGAAATTAGTATGGTTGAACTCGTAATTAGATGGGTTGTCAGATTTTGTGAGTTTCATCGGGTTCTGAAACGTGGGCCCTACTGCCAACTTTTCGAGCAGAGTTGATTTTTTCTTATAAATTGTTAAATTTCAAACATTAGAGTATACATTTTGATTGGTTTGCACATTGTTTTGCATAGTTTTGGATTGTCGAGCATCGGTTTTGTAACGACCCGACTTGTTATTTTGAGAATTAGCGTTCCGTTCCGTGGCTTAAAGTCTCGAGCAGTTTTGAAATGTGTATTATGACTTGCAAGGGTGGTCAAGTTTGGTTTTCGGATGATTTGGGATTTAATTGAAAGAACAATTCTTGTTTTGGAAGCATAAATTGAAATAATTGACCGGATAGTGAATTATGTGTAAACGACTCCAGAAAGAAATTCTGATAGTTCCAATAGCTCCGTATGGTACTTTTATGCTTGGGAGTGTGTCCGGATATTTATTTTGAGGTCCTTAACTAAATTAGAATTGAAATGGCAAAAATATGAAACTTAAGTTTGTAAGTTTGACCGGGGAGTTGACTTTTTGATATCGGGATCGAAATTCGATTCTGGAAATTGGAACATCTCTGTTATGTCATTTATGACTTGTGTACAAAATTTGAGGTCAATCGGAATTGATTTGATAGGTTTCGGCATCGAATGTAGAATTTGGAATTTGTTAGTTTTGAATAGGTTTGAATTAGGGTGCAATTTGTGTTTTAGCGTGTTGTTCAATGTAATTTGAGGCATCGACTAAGTTCGTGTCATATTATGGGACTTGTTAGTATACTTGGTTGGGGTCCCATGGGGGCTCAGATGAGTTTCGGATGAGTTTTGGAAGAGTTTGATGTTTTCAGCATAAGCATGTAATGATCTAAAGGTCCATTTTTAATTCTAGAGACCGAAATTCAATTTCGAGACTTTCGGGATTTTGATAATGAATTATATGAGTGATCTGGAAAATTTGGTCTAATTTCATCAAGTCGCGATTGGGTTTTTAGCGTGAAACATGAGTTAGTTGTTTAACGAGCGAAATTGGTATCGCATTGAGCAAATTAGCTCCGAATTGAGTTTCGATTGAACAACTAGGTTAGTATTATTATTTGTGACTCATAGGAACAAGAATCGTCGAATTCCAAGTTCGTATGATGGAGTTAGATCCCTTTTAGTGAAAATAATTACTGTTGGTGCAAGCAAGTTCTGGTGTGGACTTTTAGTGACGAAAAATGGACTTTTTGTGACGGATGGACAGAAACTTAAGGACACAAAATGGTCATTTCCTTCATTTCGTTTTGGATTTTTGGAGCTCGGTTCTTGGGCGATTTTGAGGATTTCTTCATGACTTCGACTTGGGTAAGTGTCCTATATCCAATAGTGATTATATTTCATAAATCCATGGTTATATTCATCATTTATTAATTTGAATGGAAGAAATCAAGATTTTTGCAAAACTTTTCAAGAACGAAAAATTAGATTTAGAGGTCGAGTTGTTATCAGAATTTGATAAAATTGGTATGGTTGGACTCGTAATTGAATGGGTTATCGGATTTTGTAAGTTTCGTCAGATTCCGAGACGGGGCCCCAGGCGATTTTTGAGCTAAATTTCAGATTTTGTTGGAAAATTAGTATTTTCTTATGGAATTAATTCCAATAAATGTTATTGACTAGATTGAATTATTTGTGGCTAGATTCGAGGCGTTTAGAGGTCAATTCACGAGGCAAAGGCATAGCGAAAAAAAGAATTATGTGGTTTGAGATAAGTAACAGTTCTAAATTTGGTCTTGAGGGTATGAAACCCCGAATTATGTGTTATGTAATCGGTTTTGAGGTAACGCACATGCCAGGTGACTGGCATGTGGGCGTGCACTGTAGGAATTGTGACTTGGTCAAATTTCATAGAACTGTGTAGTTCAATAATCTTTTGTTATATGTACATTCTCCATGTAGTAGAGAAATTGAACCGTAAATCATGTTTAGATTATGTGTTGGCACTGTAGGGACCTACAGAGGTCGTGTACATGTTGAACTATCTACTTAATTGTTGTTTTGTACTCTGTCATAGTTTACTTATTTATTTTATCCCAGTATCTATTGTTCATTATTGATGCATCATATCATTGTTGTTTGGGCTGATTTCATGATTATTGAGAGCCTGAGAGACCGGAGAGATTTATGACTGAGTGAGGCCGAGTGCCTGATTGTGAGATATTATCTATAGCACGTGAGTTTTTCGTGCAATACGTGAGTTGTCCGTGCGAATCCATATATTATACTATAGCACGTGAGTTGTCCGTGCGGATCCATATATTATACTATAGCACGTGAGTTGTCCGTGCGGATCCATATATTATACTATAGCACGTGAGTTGCTCGTGCAACACGTGAGTTGTCCGTGCAAATTCAGATATTATACTATAGCACGTATGTTGTTCGTTCGGATCCATATATTATAATATAGCACGTGAGTTGTCACTGCAGCACGTGAGTTGTCCGTGCGGATCCATATATTATAATATAGCACGTGAGTTGTCACTGCAGCACGTGAGTTGTCCGTGCGGATCCAGATATTATACTATAGCATGTGAGTTATCCGTGCAGCACGTGAGTTATCCGTACGAATCCAGATATTTATACTATAGCATGTGAGTTGTTCGTGCGGATTATAGCTCTTGGGCTGTAGGAGCCCCTCCGGAGTCTGTACACCCCAGTGAGCGCAGATACCTACTGAGTGCGAGTGCCAAGTGTTGAGCGAATGAAAGGACTGAGTGATTGTTGCTCTGAGAGGATGCATTGATTTCTTTATTGTGTACTACATTTGTCATATATCCCTATTTTGGAAACTTTTGAAAAATGTTATCTTCTGTTTCAGTCGAACTTGATATGAAATTACTGTTTGAGTTTTAAATGTTGAACTTGAAAGCATGCCTACTTTCTTATGTGGAAATTACTGTAATTGGACTTAGTTGTGAAGCTCGTCACTACTTTCAGCTTCTTATTTATTATTGTTACTTGCTGAGTTAGTTGTACTCATACTACACCCTGTACCTCGTGTACAGATCCAGGTGCTTCCGGATACGAAAATTGGTAGATCTCATAGTGTTATCAGTTGGAGACAATCAAGGTAGCTGCTTGGCGTTCGCTGCCCTTGACTCTCCTCCTTTTAGTTATTGTACTATTCTATATTTTCAGACAGTGTTTTTAACAGCCAGACTTTATTATCATTTAGATGCTCATGTACTCAGTGACACCGGGTTTTGGGAGTGTATTTATATCAATATTTGTGGGATTTTCTATCAAATCAGAATATTATGTTTTCAAATTTAAAAGATTATTATGATTTATTTATGTTATCGGCTTGCCTATTATTGATATAGGCACCATCACGACAGGTGAGATTTTGGGTCATGACAAGTTGATATCAGAGCCCTAGGTTACATAGGTCTCACGAGTCATGAGCAAGTGTCTCGTAGAGTCTTGCGGATCGGTATGATGATGCCCATACTTATCTTCGAGAGGTTATAAGGCATTTAGGATAAACTTTTCTTCTTTCTTTCCTTATCGTGCGACATTGATTCAGCTTGAAGCATACCTCTTTGAATTTGTTTCACTCACTCGTATGCGTATGTGAGCGCTCGGTATCAGCTGCGCATCGCCGGTTTGTGATTCTATGAACGAGGTTTGAGATGTGTATTCTGTGTTTTGGTGATGGGCCATTCTGGAGGACTTGAGGCCAGGTTTAGACCACAACTTAGGCTCGATAGCTTCAGTTGTGTGAAGTTGTACATTTGGACTCATATGTCCGGAAGTGTCCCTATGAGTGGAATTTGTGGCTCAATGAGCGGTGAAATGACCATATGATGAGTATGTTGTGACCACGGAATGTGTCCAGATGGTTTGAATATGACGAGATGAGTTTGTTGGGATGTAAAAAGGACTATTGGGTGCTTGATTTCTATCTTGATGTGACATATAGTCTCGAGTTATGAGTGTGTTGAATTTTTTTTTTCATGTTGTTTAATTGAGGAACAAAGTATATTTTTCATGTCTTATGGTAAGTTCAGACCCAGGGAGATTAAGCGATTGCATATTAATTGTGGCTGCAGAAGGGCGTATCAAGATGCCAATTTTACGCTAAGTAGGTGGGTTATCTCCTACGAAGTAATTTACGGATGTGTGGTCCTTACAATATTGTGTGTAGAATTTCTTTTCTACCATCAGGTTCTATGTGTGGAAATTTGAATTTGAAATGGTCAAGGAAGTCGACCTGACCGTCACAATAATGAAGGCGAGCTTAATAGATGATTTGAGCTATTTTATGATTTGTGTTTCCTGAGCTTGTAAAGAACTTTTGTTGAACTGACTGCAGTATTATGGCCGTAATAGAGTATGGGTATGGTGAGTTATTATTTGCAAAGTATGTAGTGCACACGGAGTATGAACTTGATTGGTGGTGTTAAGGCAGGTTTACTTCTTTGAGTGTTCTTATGCTAATGGGGCACGTGTCTTTCGGCCCGTTTGGGTAGTGCAATTTAGATTTGAGCAAAGTAGGTGACTCCCGAGAAGGTTCTAATGGGTTCAAAATTTATATATAGCAATTGAGAATTTTTCCGGACTTGTGTATGGATAAAATATGAGATTTGCATTTGATGGTTGTCACGACCCAAACTCCCTCCGTATAACATCGTGACAGCACCTAGTCTCTACGACTAGGTAAGCCTAACAAATTGCGGAAAATAACAGAAACGAAAGTAAAACTTGGCAACTAACAACAGTGAATAACTAAATAACTAGTAATAATGCTGGTTGGCATGTACAATAACCAATACTCTGTAAATACACAGTCTTCCCAAAACCAGAGAATATCATAAATCACAAGCTATAAAAGGAAACTAGTAACTCTATACACCAGAGTCTAACAAAAGAAGTACGAAAGGTAACTAACATAGAAGAGAATAGAGGGAAACTTTGAGGTCTGCGGACGCGGCAGAAGTACCTTGCAGTCTTCGTACAGCAGCAAGCACTCTCAGCTAGTAGCGGGGCTGATAAGAAGTACCTGGATTTGCACACAAAACATGAGCAGAAGAGTAGCATGGGTACACCACAACGGTAACCAGTAAGTGACAAGCCTAACCTCGGAAGAGTAGTGACGAGGTCAGGTCCGGGCCCTACTAGGATATAATAATACGACATATGCTATAATAAAAATGAAGTAAAACGGAGAAGATAATAGAAAGAATTCACAAAGCAATAACAACACCGCACAATGAAATAACAACAGGGCGCTCCTGAGAACATGCAGGGAGAACTCCCGAGGTACCGCCTCGTAGTCTCAAAAGTAAATATACAGGGAGAACACCCGAGGAACCGCCTCGTAGTCTCAAAAGTAAATGTGTAGGGAGAACTCCCGAGGAACCGCCTCGTAGTCTCAAAAGTAAATATACAGGGAGAACTCCCGTGGAACTGCCTCGTAGTCTAAAAAGTAAACACACAACTCAAACCAATAATTACAACAGTTAACAACAAGAATTCTACAGTTAAGACTGATAAAGATCAAGGGAAAATAGGAAATCAATTAGGCATGCTGCACAGAGTTCAAATAAGCAGTTAAAGCACGTAGACATGGGATATTAGACTAAACAAGTTAACTACACATGCTGGTATAGCTCAATTAAAATAAAACCAGATCACTACTTAGTGAAAAATCCGGTTTTACAACAAATAGCCCGTGTATGCACTCGTCACCTCACGTACACGGTGCTCACATATCACAACAGTACCAAATCCTAAGGGGATCCCCCCCCACAAGGTTAGGTAAGCCACTTACCTCGAACCAAGCTCAATCAATCGGTAACAATGCCCTTTTCACGAATATCCGACTCCGAATGGCCCAAATCTAGCCAAAATCAATTACATACCATAAATACAACTATAAGAAATTAATCTAATTAATGAAATCAAATCTAAAGCAAGAAATTAGAAAATCTCCCCAAAAAGTATTCCTAGGCCCACGTCTCGGAATCGGGTAAAAGTCACAAAATATGAACACCCATTCACTCATGAGTTCACTCGTACCAAGATTATCCAAATCCAATGCCAAATCGACACTCAATTCCAACTCCCAATTTTCACCTTAAATACACACTAACTAGATGGGAAAATAAATGGGGAAGCAAGAAAAAATAAGCACAAGGGACTTACCTCAAGAAATCACTCAAAAATGCTCTCAAAAATCGCCCTAAACCGAGTTTGCAAAGTCCAAAATGACACAAATCACGAAGCCCTTCAGTTTTAAACACTGCCCAGGATTCTCGCTTCTGTGGTCGCATTAGCCGCTTCTGGGCACTGCTTTTGCAGTCCGAACCTCACATCTGCGGAGGCCACTAAGCCGCCCAACCGCTTCTGGGGTCACAACCCCGCTTCTGCGCAACAACAACTGTTTCTGAGGACCCGCCTCAAATTCCCGCGTCCGCTTCTGCGACCCTCCAAGCGCAGGTGCGAGTCCGCACCAGCGGAACACCCTCCGCATCTGTGCTCCACAACCCCCAGTCCAACCCTTTGCATCTACGCACCTGCGAGCTCGCACCTGCGATCAAAGCTCCGCAGGTGCGGTTACACCAGCAGAGTCCTGCTTCAGCCATGTACTAAGTCCCTTTTTCGATCCGTTAGCCATTCCGAATCCACCCGAGGCTCCCGGGACCTCAACCAAACATACCAACAAGTACTAAAATACAATACAGATTTAGTCAAGCCCTAAAATCACATCAAACAATGCTAAAAACACGAATCACCCTCCAATTCAAACTTAATGAACTTGAAACTTTAAATTTCTACAACCGTTGCCGAAAACTATCAAATCACGTCCGATTGACCTCAAATTTTGAACACAAGTCATAATTGACATTACGGGCCTACTCCAACTTTCGGAATCGGAATCCAACCCCGATATCAAAAACTCCACTACCGGTCAAAATCTCCAAAAATTTGACTTTCGCCAATTCAATCTTAAATCAGCTACATACCTCCAAAACACAAACTGGACACGCTCCTAAGTCCAAAATCACCCAACGGAGCTAACGAAACCGACGAACTCTATTCCGGAGTCGTCTTCACATAGTTCCTAATACGGTCAAAATTCTAAGACTTAAGCTTCCGTTTTAGGGACTAAGTGTCCCAAAACATTACGAAACCAAAAATGGAACCTCCCGGCAAGTCACATGAGCAGAAAAAGATACGGGAAAAATAGTAAATAGGGGATCATGGCTAATACACTCAAAACGACCGACCGGGTCATTACATCCTCCCCTCTTAAAATAATCGTTCGTCCTCGAACGAGCATAAAGACATACCTGAAGTGGTGAAAGGATGAGGATAGCGGCTACGCATATCATGCTTGGTCTCCTAAGTCGCCTCCTCGACCGGCTGACCCCTCTACTGAACCTTCATGGAAGTAATGTTCTTCGACCTCAGCTTTCGAACCTGCCTATCCAAAATAGCCACTGGCTCCTCAACACAAGATAGATCCTTATCCAACTAGACTGAGCTGAAATTAAGCACATGAGACGGATCACTGTGATACTTCTGGAGCATAGAAATATGGAATACCGGATGAACTCCTGCTAAGCTAGGAGGTAAGGAAAGCTCATAAGCAACCTCCCCAACACGCCGCAACACCTCGAATGGGCCGATAAACCTTGGGCTCAACTTGCCCTTCTTTTCGAACCTCATGACACCCTTCATGGGTGACACCCGGAGCAGGACTCACTCTTCCATCATGAATGCAACATCGCGAACCATCTGATCTGCATAACTCTTATGTCTGGACAGGGCTATACGAAGTCGATCCTGAATTAATTTAACTTTCTCCAAGGCATCCTGAACCAAGTTTGTAACCAATAGCCTAGCCTCACCCGGCTCAAACCAACCCACTGGAATATAAGGCCTCATACGGTGCCATATAAATGCTCGACTGATAACTGTTATTGTAAGCAAACTCCGAAAGTGGCAAGAATTGGTCCTAAGCAACCCCAAAATCTATCACACAAGCACGGAGTATATCCTCCAGTATATGAATAGTGTGCTCGGACTGTCTGTCCATCTGAGGGTGAAATGATATGCTTAACTCAACCCGAGTACCCAACTCCTATTGTAAAGCCCTCCAGAACCGTGATGTAAACTGCGTACCCCGGTCAGAGATGATAGATACCGGTATACCATAAAGCCTGACAATCTCGCAGATATAAATTTGAGCCAACTGCTCGGAAGAATAGGTAGTCATCATAGGAATGAAATGAGCTGACTTGGTCAGCCTATCCACAATCACCCAAACTACATCAATGAGTCTATGGAAGTCCAACAACGAAATCCATAGTGATCCGCTCCTATTGCCACTCCGGAATTTCTAACTTCTGAAGCAATCCACTTGGCCGTTGATGCTCATACTTCACCTGCTGGCAATTTAGATACCGAGCTACATAATCCACTATGTCTTTCTTCATCCTCCTCCACCAGTAATGTTGCCTCAAGTCCTGGTACATCTTCGCGACACCCGGATGAATGGAGTACCGCGAGCTGTGAGCCTCCTGGAGAATCAACTCATGAAAACCATTTACATTGGGCACACATAGCCTGCCCTGCATCCTCTATGCACCATCATCCCCAATAGTGACCTCATTAGCATCACCGTGCTGGACCGTGTCCTTAAGGACAAACAGATAGGGGTCATCATAATGATGCTTCCTGATATAATCATAAAGAGAAGACCGAGAGAACACACAAGCCAATACTCGACTCGGCTCAAAAATATCCAATCTCACAAACTAGCTGGCTAAGGCCTGTACATCCAACGCCAATGGCCTCTCTGCTACTGGTAAATATGCTAAACTCCCCAAACTCTCTGCCCGGCGACTCAAAGCATCGTCCACCACATTGGCCTTCCCGGGATGGTACAAAATGGTGATATCATAATCCTTAAGCAACTCCAACAACCTCCATTGATGCAAGTTAAGATCCTTCTGTTTAAACAGATGCTGCAAACTCCGGTGATCGGTGTAGATCTCACAAGGGACACCATACAAATAGTGCCACCAAATCTTCAAGGCATGGACAATAGGTTCTAACTCCAGGTCGTGGACATGATAGTTCTTTTCATGCACCTTCAGCTGTCTGGACGCGTAGGCAATCACCCTACTATCCTGCATCAACACCGCACCGAGATCAATCCGCGACGCATCACAATATACAGTATAAGACCCCGAACCTATAGGCAATACCAATATTGAGGTTGTAGTCAAAGCTGTCTTGAGCTTCTGAAAGCTCTCCTCACACTCCTCTGTCCACCTGAACGGAGCACCTTTCTGGGTCAGCCTGGTCATAGGTGCTGCAATAGATGAGAAACCCTCTACAAATCGATGGAAATACCCTGCCAAACTAAGAAAACTCCGGATCTCCATGGCGAAGGACGGTTCCAACTCTGCACTGCTTCAACCTTCTTCCGATCCACCTGGACCCCAAAACTTACACTTTGAAAATTTTGCATATAACTTCTTTTCTCTCAAGGTCTGAAGCACAGTCATTAGGTGTTGCTCATGATCCTCCCGAGTCCAGGAGTATACCAGAATGCCGTCAATAAACACAATGACGAATGAGTCAAGATAGGGTCGGAACACACTGTGCATCAAGTGCATAAATGTTGTTGGGGTATTGGTCAGCCCAAATGACATCACAAGAAACTAGTAGTGACCATACCAAGTCCTAAAAGCAGTTTTTGTGATATTTGGCTCCCGAATCTTCAACTGATGATAGCCTGAACGTATGTCAATCTTGGAAAACACTCTGGTACCCTGTAACTGATCAAATAAATCATCAATGTGAGACAATGGATACCTGTTCTTCACTGTAACTTTGTTCAGCTGGCAATAATCAATGCACATACGCATAGAGCCATCCTTCTTCTTCACAAACAAGACAGGAGCACCCCAAGGTGACACACTGGTCCGAATGAAGCCCTTATCAAGCAACTCATGTAACTGCTCCTTTAACTCAGGAGGAGCCATACAATATGGAAGAATAGAGATTGGCTGAGTGTCCGGCAGCAAATCAATGCCAAAATCAATATCTCTGTAGGGCAGCATGCCTGGAAGATCAGCTAGAAACACATATGGAAAATCCCTCACTACTAGGACTGACTCAACTGTAGGGGTATCAATACTGACATCTCTCACATAAGCTAGATACGTGCCACACCCCTTCTCAGCCATTCGTTGAGCTTTAAGAAATGAAACAACTCTACTGGGAGTATACTATAAGGTACCCCTCCAATTTAATCATGGTAATCCTGACATAGCTAGCATCACAGTTTTAGTGTGACAATCAAGAATAGCATAATGAGGCGACAACCAGTCCATGCCCAAAATAATATTAAAGTCTACCATGCTAAGCAATAACAAATTGGCTCTGGTCTCAAAACCACTAAGAGCAATCAAACATGACCAATACACGGGAACTCATGGAATCTCGAGATACGCCCAAATACGGGGCAAAACAAGAGGACACATACGAATAAGTGGACCCTGGATCAAATGAGACCGACGCATCTTTATGATAGACCGGAACAATACCTGTAATGACAAAGTCGGAAGCAACTGCCTCTGTACGAGTAGGAAGAGCATAATATCTAGCATGGCCTCTCCCTATAGGGTGACCTCGACCTCCCCAACCTCCACCTCGAGCTGGTTGAGCAGGTGGGGCGGTAGCTGGTGCTGGAATCACAGCTTGAGGACCCGGTGGAGCACGCGATGTCTGAAAAGTCTGTGGAGGTGCACCCCTCCTAAACCTGGGGAAATCCCTCACCATATGGCGGGTTTCGCCACACTCAAAACAAGCCCTCGGAGGGCATGACTGTGATGACTGGCTTGGGCTAGGTCTGCTGGACTAACTGCTAAAAACACCCCATGCAGGAGGCGCACTAGATAGTGGATGTGAATAATAAGGCTCCCGGGGCCTAGAAGGGACCAGAATACCACTGGTGGCTGGAAGAGCTGAATAAACGGGGTGACTCCCATAGCCCCTACCATGGCGAACTGCAGCTAGGGCACGAGTACCACTATAAGTGCCAGACTCTCGAGACCTCTTGACCTCCCTCTCCTCTCTCTCCCGAGAAAGCATACCCTCCAATCTCCTAGCAATACTCACAACCTGCTGGTAAGAAATATCCATCTCCAACTCCCGGGCCATGCTAACTCTGATTCTGGGGTGGAGTCCCTCAGTAAACCGACGAACCCTCTCTCGAACTGTGGCAACCAAGGTTGTTGCATGTCGGGCCAAATCACTGAAGCAAACTGCATACTCTGACACAGGTTTTGAGGGACATACTCTCTCAAAAATATGTCTGAGAAATGAGTCCATGTAAGTGAAGCTGCCTCAGCCGGACTACCCAACTCATAAGCACGCCACCACTGATAGGTTGCTCATCTAAGCTGGAATGCAGTAAAAGAAGCCCCACTCGACTCCACTACACCTATAGTACGGAGAATGCGGTGACACTCCTCGAGAAAACCCTAGGCATCCTCTGATGCCAATTCGTTGAAGGTAGGAGGGTGGTACTTCTTGTACCTCTCAAGTCTAAGCTGCTCCGCCTCAGAAACGGCTGCTCTAATCTCGGGTTGAACTGGGGCTACCGGCCGCACTGGTATAATCTCTGGATCCTGGTCTACCTGAACTCGCTACTCTGGGGTACCGGCGATGGGAGTCAGTGATCCTCCCCCAGCCTGAGATGTGGCAGGAGCAAGTGTAATCAATCCAACCTAAGCTAAGGTGTTGAACATGCTTAGAAACTAGGCTAGAGTCTCCTGGAGGGCTGGTGCAACAAGTATCTCAGGTGCATGCCCTCCAGCTGGAGCTACTGGGGGTTCCTATGTAGCAGCTCGTGTGGGTGCTCTGGCTGCACAACGTGGATGTCCTCGGCCTCTACCTCGGCCCCGGCCTCTCGCGGCTCTAGCAGGGGGCACGGGTGCCTGATCATCAGATCTGCCTGTACGTGTCCTCAAAATCTGTGAGAGAATAGAATACAGAAGTTTAGAATTTCAAAGTCAACAATTTCGCACGACAAGGAATCAAAGAAGTGAAATTTTTCCTAATAGTTCCATTGCCTCCCGAAGATAAATATAGACGTCTCTGTATCTATCCGCGAGATTCTATTTAACTTGTTTGTGACTCACGACACCTATGAATCTAGAGCTCTGATACCAACTTGTCACGACCCTAACACCCTCTGTATAACGTCGTGACAACACCTAGTCTCTACCACTAGGTAAGCGTAATGAATTGCAGAAAATAACAAAAACGAAAGTAAAACTTGGCAACTAACAGCAGTGAATAACTAAATAACTAGTAACAATGCCGGTCGACATGTACAATAACCAATACTCTATAAATACACAGTTTTTCAAAAACCTGGAACATCATAAGTCACAAGTTACAGAAGAAAACTAGTATCTCTATCCACCAGAGTCTAACAAAAGAAGTATGGAAGGTAACTGACATAGGTGAGAATAGAGGGGGACTCCAAGGTTTGCGAACGCGGCATATGTACCTTGAAGTATCCGTACAACAGCAAGCATTCTCAACTAGTAGCGGGGCTGATAAGAAGAATCTAGATCTGCACACAAAACATGTGCAGAAGAGTAGCATAAGTACACCACAACGGTACCCACTAAGTGTCAAGCTTAACCTCGGTAGAGTAGTGACGAGGTCAGGTACGAGCCCTACTGGGATATAATAATAAGACAGATGCTATAATAAAAATGAAGTAAAATGGAGAAGATACAAAAAGCATTCACAAAGCAATAACAACACCGCATAATGATATAACAACATGGGCGCTCCCGAGAACATGCAAGGATAACTCCCGAGGTACCGTCTCGTAGTCTCAAAAGTAAATATGTAGGGAGAACTCCCGAGGAACCGCCTCGTAGTGTCAAAAATAAATGTGCAGGGAGAACTCCCAAGGAACCGCCTCGTAGTCTCAAAAGTAAATGTGCAGGGAGAACTCCCAAGGAACCGCCTCGTAGTCTCAAAAGTAAATATGCAGGGAGAACTCCCGAGGAACTACCTCTTAGTCTCAAAAGTAAACACACAACTCAAACCGATAATTACAACAGTTAACAGCAAGAATTCTACTGTTAAGACTGATAAAGATAAAGGGAAAACGGGAAATCAATTAGGCATGTTGCACCGAGTTCAAATAAGCAGTTAAAGCACATAGACATGGGATATTAGACTAAACAGGGTAACTACACATGCTGGTATAACTCAATTAAATTGAAATTAGATCACTACTCAGTGAAAAATCTAGTTTTACAATAAATAGCCCATGTACGCACTCGTCACCTCACGTACATGGCGCTCACATATCACAACAGTATCAAATCCTAAGGGGATTTCCCCCACACAAGGTTAGGCAAGCCACTTACCTCGAACCAAGCCCAATCAATCGGTAACAATGCCTTTTCCACGAATATCCGACTCCGAATGGCCCAAATCTAGCCAAAATAAATTACATACCATAAATACAACTATAAGAAATTAATCTAATTAATGAAATCAAAGCTAAAGCAAGAAATTAGAAAATCACCCTAAAATGTCTCCCCGGGACCACGTCTCGGAATCGGGTAAAATTCACAAAATATGAACACCCATTCACTCATAAGTTCACTCGTACTAAAATTATCCAAATCTGATGCCAAATCGCCACTCAATTCCTCAAATCAACTCACCAAATCCCTAACCACTAACTCTTAATTTATACCTTAAATACACACTAACTAGGTGGGAAAATAAATGGGGAAGCAAGATTATTGATCAAAAATAAGCACAAGGGACTTACATTAAGAAATCCCTCGAAAATGCTCTCAAATATAACCCTAAACCGAGTTTGCAAAATTCAAAATGACAAAAATCACGAAGCCCTCCGGCTTTAAACACTACGTAGGCTTCTCGCTTCTGCAGTCGCATTAGCTGCTTCTGCGGCATCGCTTTTGCAGTCCAGCCCTCGCATCTATAGAGTCCACTAAGCTGCCCAACCACTTCTACGGTCATAACCCCGCTTCTGCGCAACAAAACCCAATTCTGTGGACCAGTCTTAAACTCCCGCGTATGCTTCTACGACTCTCCAAGCGCAGGTACGAGTCCGTACCTGCGGAACACCCTCCGCATCTGCGCTCCACAGCCCTCAGTCCAAACCTTCACATCTGCATAACCAGGCACGCACCTGCGAGCTCGCACCTGTGATCAAAGCTACGCATGTGCGGTTATATCAGCAGAGTCCTGCTTCAGCCATGCAAGTCCATTTTTCGATCCGTTAGCCATTCTGAATCCACCCGAGGCCCCCAGGAGATCAAACAAACATACCAACAAGTCATAAAATACCATACAAACTTAGTCGAGCCCTCAAATCACATCAAACAATGCTAAAAACACGAATCAACCTCCGATTCAAAATTAATGAACTTGAAACTTTAAATTTCTATAACTGATGCCAAAACCTATTAAATCACGTCCGATTAACCTTAAATTTTGGCACACAAGTCATAATTGACATTACAAATCTACTACAACTTTCGGAATTGGAATCCGACCCCGATATCAAAAATTCCACTACCGGTCAAAATCTCCAAAAAATTGACTTTGGCCAATTCAAGCTTAAATCAGCTACAAACCTCCAAAACACAAACCGGATACGCTCCTAAGTCCAAAATCACATAACGGAGCTAACAGAACCGACGAAACTCCATTCCGGAGTCGTCTTCACATAGTTATGACTATGGTCAAAATCCTAAGACTTAAGCTTCCTTTTTAGGGACTAAATGTCCCAAAATACTCCGAAACCAAAAATGAAACCTCCCGGCAAGTCACATGAGCAGAAAAAATACAAGGAAAATATTAAATAAAGGATCAGGGCTAATACACTTAAAATGACCGGCCGAGTAGTTACAATGGTGCGGGGACTTGCGGTAATTCTATATGATTATGGATTCTACATTCCAGTATAAGAAAGGTAAAAGAATAATTTTAAATTCACATAAGGTATTTTCATAGTGGGTGTTTCGATTGTGGTACTTATAGGGGTGCTTAAGAAGAATACATTGGTTTATGGGCCTTAGGGCAGTGTCGTTTTATGTTAGGATATCTTGTAGTGATCTTTGGGTAAGGATCGTAGTGTTCTGACAAGAAAAAGTGTCAACTTGAGGGTAATTCAGAAGAAACTCGAAGAAAATAGGACAACCGGGTAGTAGGCTAGACCAGTATGGTAATGGTATGCTCAGTTCTTTTGGGTAATTATGATGTGGTGAGGCTCTACAGATGTTTTGGTGGCAATATTATTGGGTTTGGTGACCTGTGCGCCTTGGCCGAGTTAGAGGAATTCAGTTTTGATAGCTTGGTTATGTGCAAATGGATTTCATAGTGTTCTTGATGGTTTCTACTATGGTTTGAGCCGGATTTTTTCTACCGGTGTGGGAAACGTGTTGTGTATTGTGATTTCCTCCTGGAAAGAAGCAAGAAAAAGGTTTCTAACTAACCGGGTATATAATTTGATGGTGACTCAGATGTTATAATGAGATTCTCGTGCTTTTTACATAATAGATGTGGTGTGTTATGCAGGATTTAGATTTATATGTACAAGGTGGCAGTTCATTCTTGAAAGGAAGATCCCGAATTTTGGACAACATGGTCAGTTTTAGATATCTAGATGAATGTTATAACTGCTTGGTAATCCCTGAGAGGGGTGCGCATTGCAGAAGGCACATTATGTTTTGACTTACAGATGTTCATTAGTATTGCGGTACTCACTTGGTCGATAGACTGTTGATATTCAAATTATTTCTATGTGGCACAGAAGAATTTTGGAAGTATTCCTAGTGGTATGATCACGCATGAAGGATGATTTAGTCATTCGAGTGCTGGAGTTATGATCAGTTACGGTGGTTCATGTGTTCTACAAATTTGGAGACTAGGAGTTCTCAGAAGCAAATTATTTCGAGGCCACGGACTGTGAAGGTGTGGCCAAGTTAACTAGATAATAGTATGTGTTATGGTTAAGTCATTGAGGACTTTTTAGAGGGCTATTTATCTATGCTCAGATTGCGTTTGGGCTATAATAAGCCCGGAATCAACTGTTGAGCTTTAAGCTATGATGCTTCTCATATCTGCAACATTGCGTGAGCTATTTGAGCTGTGATTGAGTCTACATATGAATTAAAATCCCTGAATGAACTTGATAAATGCCTCAGTGATGAAATATTTTCGATTTGAGCTACGATAGCACACTTTGTACATACCTACACTTTAGCATGTCATTTATACTAGACCAGAAACATGAGAATCTTATCCTACTCATCATATACTTGTATACCTATTTAAATACTCCCATATGATATATTTGGACTGGAGGCCTGGGACTATACCGGGCGGATTATATTATTGGCACGTGAGTTGTCCGTGCGGGTTCTATTGTTAGCACGTGAGTTGTCCGTGCAATGTGTGGAATTTCTGTTTTCTTGATCGTTTATATGATTGATTGTTTCATTCCTCTACATGCTATGTTATCGCCTAATCAGGGCACTTTGAGAAAACAATGTGCACATGCACACACATATGTTCTTCTCACATAATTTGATGAGTTGGTTTTAAATAATGTTATATGTCAGAAAGGCAGGATTATACCGGAATAGCTAGAATAGTTGTGTTTGATGATATAAGATCATTGGACCTAGAGTGGATACTATCAAGTTTGATTACAGCGTGTTGGAAGAATAATTTAGAATTCGGCTTAAATAATTGGCTATGGTACTTGTTGAACGAGTGAAAGCTATGTGATTTGTTGATCTGGTAAGTGGTCATGAAATTTTGCGTGTTTCTATCCTTATCGGCAGTGTACTAAGGTTTTGGAATGAGGTGTTGTTTGATATGGGTTTAATACCGGTATCGGATTTGTCGTTTTTAGCAGCTACAGTGATTATAAACTATTGCGAGTATGTGGGTTGTGTGGTATATCGTGTGACTACATCTTGAGTTATGGCTAAGGCTTAATACAGCTTGTTAAAACTCATATAGAGTGTAGATGTAAGATTTGGGTCTTGAAAAGAAATTTTAGGATGTTGGAAATTGGATTCCAAGGTTTATGGGCTAATGCTAAATTAGTAATTTTTAGTTATGTGGTGTCGTCAGGACTATATGGAATAGGGTGACGTGGGATCACCCACGGGTATGTGCGTCATACGGTGAAATAGTCATTTGAAGGTTTAGGAACAACTCTTGGCACGTTCGAGGACGAACATATGTTTATGTGGGGGAGAATGTAACGATCCGACTTGTCATTTTGAGAATTAGCATTCCGTTTGGTGGCTTAAGATCTCGAGTAGCTTTGAAATGTGTATTATGACTTGCGAGGGTGGTCAAGTTTGGTTTTCGAGTGATTCGGGATTTAATTGAAAGAATAATTCTTATTTTGGAAGCTTAAGTTGAAATAATTGACCGGATGGTGAATTATATGTAAACGACGCCTGAATGGAATTTTTATGGTTCCAATAGCTCCGTACGGTGATTTTGGACTTAGGAGTGTGTCCGGATATTTATTTTGAGGTCCGTAGCTAAATTAGGCTTGAAATAGCAAAAATAGGAAATTTAAGTTTGGAAGTTTGACCGGGGAGTTGACTTTTTGATATCGGGATCGAAATTCGATTCTAGAAATTGAAACAGCTCTGTTATGTCATTTATGACTTGTGTGCAAAATTTGAGGTCAATCAGAATTGATTTGATAGGTTTCGGCGTCGAATGTAGAATTTGGACTTTGTTAGTTTTGAATAGGCTTGAATTGGGGTGCGATTCGTGTATTAGAGTTGTTCAATGTAATTTTATGCATCGACTAAGTTCGTGTCACATTATGGGACTTGTTAGTATACTTGGTTGGGGTCCCATGGGGCTCAGATGAGTTTTGGAAGCGTTTGATGTTTTCGGCATAAGCATGTAATGATCCAAAGGTCCATTTTTAGTTCTAGAGATCGAAATTCGATTTCGAGACTTATGGGATTTTGATAATGAATTATAGGAGTGACCTAGAAAGTTTGTTCTAATTTCATCAAGTCATGATTGCGTTTTTAGCGTGAAACATGAGTTAATTGTTTAACAAGCGAAATTGGTATCGCATTGAGCAAATTAGCTCGGAATTGAGTTTCGATTGAACGACTAGGTTCGTATTATTATTTGTGACTCATAGGAACAAGAATCGTTGAATTCCAAGTTCGTATGATGGACCAAAAATGGTCATTTCTTTCATTTAGTTTTGGATTTTTGGGCTTGGTTCTTGGGCGATTTTGAGGATGTTTTCCCAACTTCGACTTGGGTAAGTGTCTTATATCCAATAGTGATTATATTTCATAAATCCATGCTATTCATTATTTATTTCGTATTTAAATGGAAAAAATTAAGATTTTTGCAAAACTTTTCAAGAACGAAAATTTTAGATTTAGAGATCGAATTACTATCGGAATTTGATAAAAATTGTATGGTTGGACTTATAATTGAATGGGTTATCAGATTTTGTGTGTTTCATCGGATTCCGAGACATGGGCCCCACAGGCAATTTTTGAGCTAAATTTCGGATTTTGTTGGAAAATTAGAATTTTTTATGGAAATAATTCCAATAAATGTTATTGACTGAATCAAATTATTTGTGGCTAGATTCGAGGCCAATTCACGAGGCAAAGGCATAGTGAAATAAAGAATTACACAGTTTGAGGTAAGTAACAGTTCTAAATTTGATCTTGAGGGTATGAAGCCCCGGATTATGTGTTATGTGATCGGTTTTGAGGTGACGCACATGCTAGGTGACTGGCGTGTGGGCGTGCACCGTAGGAATTGTGACTTGGTCAAATTCCATGGAACTGTGTAATTGAATAATCTGTTATTATCTGTACATTCTCCATGTAGTAGAGAAATTAAACCACAAATCATGTTTAGATTATGTGTTGGCACTGTAGGGACCCACAAAGGTTGTGTACATGTTGAACTATCTGCTTAATTGTTGTTTTGTACTCAGTCACAGTTTACTTATTTATTTTATCCTCGTCTCTGTTATTTATTATTGATGCATCATATCATTGTTATTTGGGCTGATTTCATGATTATTGAGAGCCCGAGAGACTGGAAAGATTTATGACTGAGTGAGGCCGAGGGCCTGATTGTGAGATATTATACTATAGCACGTGAGTTGTCCGTGCAACACGTGAGTTGTCCGTGCGGATCCATATATTATACTATAGCACGTGAATTGTCCGTGCGGATCCATATATTATACTATAGCACGTTAGTTGTCCGTGCGGATCCATATATTATACTATAGTATGTGAGTTGTCCGTGCAGTACGTGAGTGGTCCGTGCGGATCCAGATATTATACTATAGTATGTGAGTTGTTCGTGCAACACGTGAGTTATCCGTGCGAATCCAGATATTATACTATAGCACGTGAGTTGTTCGTGTTGATCCAGATATTTATAATATAGCACGTGAGTTGTCCATGCAGCACGTGAGTTGTCCGTGTGGATTATAGTGCTTGGGCTGTAGGAGCCCCTCCGGAGTCTGTACACCCCCAGTGAGCGCAGGTACCTACTGAGTGCGAGTGCCGAGTGTTGAGCGAGTGAAAGGACTGAGTGACTGTTGCTCTGAGAGGACGCATTGATTTCTTTATTGTGTACTACATCTGTCATATATACTTATTTTGGAAACTTCTGAAAAATGTTATCTTCTGTTTCAGTAGAACTTGATATGAAATTATTGTTTGAGTTTTAAATGTTGAACTTGAAAGCATGCCTACTTTCTTATGTGAAAATTACTGTAATTGGACTTAGCTGTGAAGCTCATCACTACTTTTAGTTCCTTATTTATTATTGTCACTTGCTGAGTTGGTTGTACTAATACTACACCCTGCACCTCGTGTGCAGATCCAGGTGCTTCCAGATACAAAAATTGTTAGATCTCAGAGTGTTATCAGTTGGAGACAATAAAGGTAGTTGCTTGGCATCCGTTGACCTTGACTCTCCTCCTTTCAGTTATTGTATTGTTCTATATTTTCAGACAGTATTTTTAACAGTCAGACTTTATTATCATTTAGATGCTCATGTACTCAGTGACACCGGGTTTTGGGAGTGTATTAGTATCAATATTTGTGGGATTTTTTATCAAATCAGAATATTATGTTTTCAAACTTAAAAGCTTATTGTGATTTATTGAGGTTATAGGCTTGCCTATTATTGAGATAGACGTTATCACGACATGTGAGATTTTGGGTCGTGACAGGTTTAAGGTGTTAGAGTGGCGTTGGAGCCGGTTATGAAACTTCGGGGCGAGGTAAGTCTCTTGTCTAACCTTGTAAGAGAGAATTTAACCCATAGGTGATTTAAACTAATAATTGTTGCTAATTGTGGGGGCTACATACGCATGAGGTGACGAGAGTCCGTGCGTAGCTACTAATTATGCTATGTCCGGGTAGTTTAGGACTCAAAGCATGGCTTACCTGTAATAATTGCATCCTTTATTTAATTAAAGTACTGGAATTACAATGGAAATTGCAATAGGAAATAGTAAAATACCGAAATTTCACATACTTGAATTTTTGTGCAAATTACTTGATTGTTAATATAAATTGTACGTCCTTATGTGTCAGCCTTATAAAAACTTCTCATTCAGGAGGATCATAAGAAAATGTACTCCTTTCTTGTAGAGCGGGTCGAACGCCTCAGCAGTATAGATGCATCTATGGATCGTACCGCACGTCCCTCGGTAGTGTACACGATAATCTAGATCGGATCGTATGACCTTGATAGAAATCGTGCTTAATAATGATAATTACACGATACCTTGACATTTATTGCATCTTATGAAGCTAATTGATTAATTGGAAATTTATTGAAATTGAAGAAAATAATTATTTTTGCTTGTTAAGGAAATCATTGTTGATCTCATAAATCGTGTTTATTTAAAGAATTATATTTTTTTATATTATTGACTCGTAGTGAGTGTCACTACTTCTTCGAGATTAGACTTGATACTTACTGGGTACACGTTGTTTACTTACTCATGCTACGTTTGCTACTCATTTTTGTGCAGGTACGTATATGTTTAGCGATCTTTTGGGCACAGAGGCGCAACTATTGCGGGGACTTACGATGAGCTGCATTTCCATGTTACGAATCCGCAGTATACAAATTCTCCATCATCATTATTTACATACTCCTGTCTAATTTGTATTCTAGACAATTTTTGCATTTATCATATTTCCTAGTTGAGGCTCATGCACTTGTGACACCAGGTCTTGGCACACACATTAGTATCATATTTCCTAGTTGTGGGCTTGATATTATGTGATGGTATCTTAAAGCTAAGTGAGGGAGCCCTAGTGTCTACGATTGGATCGCGTGGTCATCGGCTTGTGCAGCGTCCAGTTATCGGCGCATTGGTGAATTAATTATGACTAATAAAAAGGAAACATCATGGGTAATTCGAGCAGAGAAATTGATAAATGTGTGCTATATTTCGTCTTATCGATTTAGGTGCAGGTTTTGGGAAGACTCAGAGTTATACTTCTTATGGAGATAATGTGCAAGGATTTAGCCGGTTGCTTCTTTGTGACGGTATTCATGTACTAGCAGAGCAATGGATTTTGGTTATATTCGAGACCATGTCAGAGTGGGTGACTCTTAACGACAGTTCAGTGAGTTCAAGAATTTAAGTCTAGTACTTAATGATTTGGGTCCGTTGTATGGCGAAGGATCGAGTTCTGCAGTGGATTGCGAATGGGACTTGGAGTGTTCGATATTATTATCGGGTAAGCGGTGCAGTATTGGAGGAAAGGAAGAAAGGGCTTCGGATTTGCGGGAGGTTCTGCATAATGGGTATACGAGTCGGAGATGCTATTGTGTGTTGGATAAAGGTATGAGGTGATTCATGGGTATTGAGACGATGTAGTCTCGCGATTCGGGTCACTCGGGATGAGTGCGGATTGAGTTCGTTATGTTGTAAATGGAGCTATTGTTATTTCTAAGGCATGCCAAGGGTAAATTTAAAGAAGTTGGATCGGTTGTAATGGCTGAATCAACATGATTATGGCATTGGTCAGTTCATTTGGTGTGTGAAGTTATAACATATGGTTTGCGGTTGTACGTGCGGGCTTGACATCCATCATGACCTGATTGATTTGGGAGGTAGTTAATTCATATGGCTTTGTTGTGTAAATGGATTCCGGAAGAGTTATGACTGTTTAGATCACGGTTTGAGGTTGTGTTTTTTCCCCCTACTCTTTGGGGAAATTCGGTTGCGTATTGCGTTGGCCCTTCTAAAATGATGCTAAGTGGAAGGTTTCTAGCTAGTGAAATGTTTAATTCTACTAGTAGTTCAAGGGTTATGGTGAATACGTGTATTATCGAGTAGCGGCATGATAAGTGCGGTGAGTGGTATGGAAATTGGAAGTTGAAGATCAAGGTTGCGATTTGGTTTTGATAAGAATATCACAAACTCAGAGGAGCGGGGGAGGATTTTAGATGTCCAGTGTATGATAGCACTATTGCTGGGCAGTCGGAGGATGGTATATGTTGTGATAGTAGTGTTGGGGTATTGAAATGTGGATGCCTGGCGAGTTATGTAGAAATAGCATGGTTGATGGCCATTGATGTTCAGATTTGGTTGCCTGCTGCGGAAGGTTGTGGGAGTGTATTCCACGGAAAAATTTGTATAAGTGTGATATGTTGGTCACTTGAGTACTAAAGATTTAAAAACCAAGTATGGAGATTTTTGGGTACCATCATTGATGTGAGAGTTTGTTCCGGATTGGGACAATTGCTCATGTGTCCCGTGAATAGGGCCATTGTGAATCCTTGAAAGGTTATTAGCCCAGTATGGTATTATCATAATCGATTTGAGGCTCGTTGGTGGGACTATTGTGAATGTGTGCTCTGCATAAGGTCGGATATGTTCATTCGACATAACACTCCTTACTAAGGAGTCGTTAGGCATTGGATGTTATTTTCGCCGTCAGTTATTCTACGTAGCCTATATTGTGCCACGTGAGTTGTGAGATGGATTGATTATTCGCATGTGTGTTGAGGACCATGTAGCTTGCGGTGTTATATGAGCAGGATAGTTCTCGAGATGCAGGTCATTTATCGCACCTTATTTGTGCTTTAGTTTCGTAGCGTGTGCGCTATTCGCGTTCTCCAGATTTATATTATGCACTGGGCGTGCTTGTGATCGATATTCGGGTATTTCATAAGTATAAGCATTGCGACTTGATGTGTATTTTCTTCTTTATTGTTATGTGAGGATCAGGTGTCACGTTGCCACGTGTATATAATGTTTGGATCGGGTTGCACGCCGCAACAGCATCGTGATGAATCGGGTTGCACGCCGCAACAGTGAGATGTTGGGTATGGTTCCATATATTTATTTCTGTGTATTTTGTTTCTCATTAACTGAGGAGAGTTCATAGTGTCTGGTCAGCCATTTTATTTCTTACGCAGACTGGGAAGTTCCATTCGAGAGTTCGCTTTTCCTTATGTATCGCATTCAAGTTTGTAGCCTATTGGCGCATTGTTGGCAATATACGAGATCTAGGCCAGTGTTTGAGGTGGCTTATTGCCTGTGTAGCTTATAATAGGTGGGACGAGAATATTGGACATGAAATTAGTGCAATCAGATTTATATAAGGTATAATAAGGAACAAATATCGCTATTCAGTTTAGAATGAGGTAATGGTCCTTGTCAGGAGAAGCGACTCCATGATTTGATTGATTCAGTAGGTGGTTATGAATTTCTGCACATATTCTCTGTTATGGCAGTATTGTGAGAACTGAAATCGGTTTTATTTGTATTATGAGGTGTATTGCGAGCATCAGGTTCCTGAAATTCCAGTTATTGTGGTCGGAGGTTGTTGCCTTGGGCAAATGAGTTATGCGGTGCCTGGTGTGATTTCTGCATAGATGCACAATCGTGTTTTAGCATAGTGTGTAGTGATTGATACGGTGTTCGTATGTTAGAATAAGGTATTGTAAAGAAATTCGGAGGTTGGAATTTGGTTCTAAGGCTTATTGATTGAATAAAAAGGGAGGACCTTCCGTCCGGCTCGAGCTGAGGTGCCGAACCGGTATGGTGATGGCACGGTTAGGTGTACAAGGTGTTAAACAGTAATTTTGGACAACTCCGGAGCAGCTCTTAGCATGTTCGAGGACGAACGTATGTTTAAGTGGGGGAGAATATAACGACCCGATCGGTCGTTTTGAGCTCTAGCGCGTCGTTCGGAGGTTTGATGCCTTGAGTAGCTTCACTTCAAGTATTATGACTTGTACGTGTGGTCAGAATCGAATTTCGGGATGTTTGGAGTTGATTCGGGAAGGAAATTCTAAATTCAGAAGCTTTAAGTTGGAAGAATTGACTAAAGTTGTGATTTATAGTAAATGACCTCAGAATCGGGATTTGAAGATTCCAATAGGTTCATGTGTTGATTTTATACTTGGGCGTTTGTTCGGGTCGAGTATCGGATGGCCCGGGAGTATTTCGGCGAAGGCTTAATAATTTCCTAAGTTTGGGTTGGAATGGATTTTTATGGTATCAATGTCTGTTTGGGATTTCGAGCTTGGGAATAGTTTCGTATGGTGATTCTGATCTTATGAGCGTGTCCAGACGTTGATTTGGAGGTCTGTGGGTCATTTCAGTGTCAATTGGCGAAAGTTGGAAATTTGGATGATTTTGAGAAGTTTGACCGGGAGTGGACTTTTTGATATTAGGATCGGATTCCAATTCTGGAAGTTGAAATAGGTTCGTAATGTCAATTATGACTTGTGTGCAAAATTTGAGGTCAATCGGACGTGATTTGAAAGGTTTCGGCATCGATTGTAGAAGTTTGAAGTTTCAAAGTTTATTAAGTTTGAATTGGAGGGTGATTCGTGTTTTTAGCGTTGTTTGATGTGATTTAAAGGGTCGACTAAGTTCGTATGATGTTTTAGGACTTGTTAGTATGTTTGGTTGGGGTCCCGGGTGCCTCCGGTTCGTTTCGGATGCATTTGTTAACTAATGCTAGGATTTTTCTGGTTGCTGGAGTAATCGCACCTGCGGAATAAGAGTCGCAGGTGCGATGCCACAAAAGCAGCCAGGCAAGCTCAGAAGCGGCTCTCGCAGGTGCGCATATGGACCACAGAAGCAGCTCTCGCAGGTGCGCATACGGACCGCAGAAGTGACTCTCGCAGGTGCGACCTTCTAGGCCGCAGAAGCGGAAATTGCGACTGGGCAGAACCCTTTAAGTTCGAGGGTTCGATATTTTCACCCATTTTTCGGATTTTGGAGCTCGGGTTGGGCGAGGTTTGAGAGGAATTTCACCACTCAACCTGGGGTAAGTGTTCTTGACTCCCTTGTAATTATATTTCATAAATTAATTTTCATTTTTGGAGTACAATTATCGAATCTTCAAGGGAAATCAAAGGAAATTTCTATAATTTCATAAAAACGAATTTTCGAGTTTTGAATTCTGATTCGGAGTCGGATTTGAGTGAAATTAGTATGGTTGAACTCATAAATGGATGTGTTGTCGGTCTTTGTGAGTTTCGTCGGGTTCAGAGACATGGGCCCCACTGCAAACTTTTCGAGCGGAATTGAAACTTTTTATAAATTTGTAAATTTCAAACATTGGAGTATACATTTTGATTGGTTTGCACATTGTTTGCATAGTTTTGGATTGTCAAGCATCGATTTAAGGTTATAGAGTGGCGCTGGAGCCGGTTATGGAACTTCGGAGCGAGGTAAGTCTCTTGTCTAACCTTATAAGAGGGAATTTACCCCATAGGTGATTTAAATTAATAATTGTTGCTAACTGTGGGAGTCTACGTACGCATGAGGTGACGAGAGTCTGTGCGTAGCTACTAATTATGCTATGTCCAGGTAGTTTAGGACTCAAATCATGGCTTACCTATAATAATTGCATCCTTTATTTAATTAAAATAGTGGAATTACATTGGAAATTGCTAGAGGAAATAGTAAAATACAGAAATTTCACATACTTGAATTTTTGTGCAAATTACTTGATTGTTAATATAAATTGTACGTCCTTATGTGTCACCCTTATAATAACTTCTCATTCCAGAGGTTCATAAGAAAATGTAATCATTTCTTGTGGAGCAGGTCGAACGCCTCGGCAGTATAGATGCATCTATGGATCGTACCGCATATCCCTCGGCAGTGTACACGATACTCTGGATCGCGTCGTATGACCTCGACAGAAATTCTGCTTAATAATGATAATTACACGATACCTTGACATTTATTGCATCTTATGAAGCTAATTGATTAATTGGAAATTTATTGAAATTGAAGGAAATAATTATTTCTGCTTGTTAATGAAATCATTGTTGATCTCATAAATCGTGTTTATTTAAAGATTTATATTTTTTTATATTATTGACTCGTAGTGAGTGTCACTACTTCTTCGAGATTAGACTTGATACTTACTGGGTACACGTTGTTTACTTACTCATGCTACGTTTGCTACTCATTTTTGTGCAGGTACGTATATGTTTAGCGATCTTTTGGGCGCAGAGGCGCAACTATTGCGGGGACTTACGATGAGCTGCATTTCCATGTTACGAATCCGCAGTATACAAAGTCTCCATCATCATTATTTACATACTCCTGTCTAATTTGTATTCCAGACAGATGTTGCATTTATCATATTTCCTAGTTGAGGCTCATGCACTTGTGACACCAGGTCTTGGCACACAGATTAGTAGAATTGTGGACTTAGGTATTTTTCTTGATTTTTATTTATTCAGAACCTGTGTATTTTTCTTAAATATTACAAGTACGAAGAGTTTAATTACTCGGAAAATTTTGAAGGAATAATAAATATTTAATTCACTAGTTGGCTTGCCTAGCTGTGATGTTGGGCGCCATCACGACCTATAGGTGAAATTCGGTCGTGACAACATGATATTAGAGCTCTAGGTTCACTTAGGTCTCATGAGTCATGAGCAAGTCTAGTAGAGTCTTGCGGATCGGTACGGAGACGTCTGCACTTATCTTCGAGAGGCTACAGGGCTGTTATGAGCATTTCCCTTCTTGATTCCTTTATCGTGCGGTTTGATTCCATTAAGGCTTGTGCCTTTATTTTCTTCCTACTCATTCTTATACGATGTTGAGCGCTTATGTCAATTGGGCATCGAGGAGTTTCATTGGTACTACAGACATGAAGCATGATGTTTCTCCCTGCACACTCAAACAAGTATTATCGTCTTCTTGCGAAAGGAATTTCTATCATTTCAGCTCAGAATCGGTAATTCCTACGGCTTTGAGGCTATGTACGGTGTTGGTGTAATGGTAGGGTGTATGTCTACGTGTCAAGCCAGTGAATGGCTCGAATGAAAAAGGGATTTCTCAGTGCATGATTTAGAGGTTTAGTATTTAATACCAACAAAGGAAAAACTATTGGACTATGAATGTTCAAGTTTGGGTTGATGGAGTAACGAGATTTGGTATTTTCGAGTATGGTGGAAGTTTTATCTGTGATGTGGTGTCACTATCCTTGTTTGAATGTATTAAGGTTTGCCGGTGCTATGGTCTTCTTAATTTTTCTGTCGGGACAAGGTGTTGTGAATGCCTGAGGGGCAGTTGTCAGAAGTAGCGGTGTGTAGCGGTTCGGGATCGAATGGGTGATTCCAATATTGATGGCTAGAGGAAGATGATCTACTAGGAGACTCAGAATTGGTAGTAATTTCTTAGTTCAGGTGCTACAGAGATGGATTTCGATTTGGTACAACAATTGGTTAACGAGGAATGAGGAAGGACAAGTGGGAGGTATCTTGCAGTGATTGAATTACTAGCGAGTCAAGTATGAGAAGCAAAAGTCGAGAAGTTGTTTAAAGGAGATTATTTGACCGAACTGGGAGAGGCAGAGTAGCATATGGATTCGGTGGTAGAATAACCACGTGCCTTGAGAAAGTGCTGAACGGCTTGGGGATCGTGATGAAAGGTGATTTGGTCTACATGTTCTATTTGGAATAATAGTCATTGTATGGAGAGAGATTTAATATTGCAGGAAGAAGTTTGCTTTAAATGAGGAGGGGTGTGAAGATTTGATTATCATTTCAGATGCAATATGACTTGAGTTGGATGATATTGTTGAACTCTCAGCTGATGTCAATAGGGAATGAAATGACTTGTACCGCTGGTGGACGAGCATAGGCTCAGGAGGTTTACTAAATGTGTGGTAGTTGTACCCAGTGCGACGTCGTTAGAAGATGTCGGCATGGAAGTTCACATATGGGTCATCTCCTGTGAGCAGGATAACGGTTGTGTGATGATGATGAAGCTTCTACTATGAGCAGGATAAGATGTCGGCATCGAATAGGTGATTGTGGCTCATGGTTCAAAATGTTCGGTGAAAGCTTAACAAAATGATTTCTAGAATTTGGCGGTTAACGGCCCGGGATCATAGTAAATAAGGAGGAGGAATAGTTATTTACATACTCCTGTCTAGTTTGTATTCTAGACAAATGTTGCATTTATCATATTTTCTAGTTGAGGCTCATGCACTTGTGACACCAGGTCTTGGCACACACATTAGTATCGTATTTCCTAGTTGTGGGCTTGATATTATGTGATGGTATCTTAAAGCTAAGTAAGGGAGCCCTAGTGTCTACGATTGGATCACGTGGTCGTCGGCTTGTGCAGTGTCCGGTTATCGGCGCATTGGTGAATTAATTATGACTAATAAAAAGGAAACATCATGGGTAATTCGAGCAGAGAAATTGATAAATGTGTGCTATATTTCGTCTTATCGATTTATGTGCAGGTTTTGGGAAGACTCAGAGTTATACTTCTTGGGGAGATAATGTGCAAGGATTTAGCCAGTTGCTTCTTCGTGAGGGTATTCATGTACTAGCAGGGCAATGGAGTTTGGTTATATTTGAGACCATGTCAGAGTGGGTGACTCCTAACGACAGTTCAGTGAGTTCAAGAATTTAAGTCTAGTACTTAACGATTTGGGTCCGTTGTATGGCGAAGGATCGAGTTCTGCAGTGGATTGCGAACGGGACTTGGAGTGTTCGATATTATTATCGGGTAAGCGGTGCAGTATTGGAGGAAAGGAAGAAAGGGCTTCGTATTTGCGGGAGGTCTGCATAATGGGTATACCAGTCGGAGATGCTATTGTGTGTTGGATAAAGGTATGAGGTGATTCATGGGTATTGAGACGATGTAGTCTCGCGATTCGGGTCACTCGGGATGAGTGCGGATTGAGTTCGTTCTGATGTGAATAGAGCTATTGTTATTTCTAAGGCATGCCAAGGGTAAATTTAAAGAAGTTGGGTCGGTTGTAATGGCTGAATCAACATGATTATGGCATTGGTCAGTTCATTTGGTGTGTGAAGTTATAACATATGGTTTGCGGTTGTACGTGCGGGCTTGACATCCATCATGACCTGATTGATTTGGGAGGTAGTTAATTCATATGGATTTGTTGTGTAAATGGATTCCGGAAGAGTTATGACTGTTTAGATCACGGTTTGAGGTTGTGTTTTTTTTCCCTACTCTTTGGGGAAATTCGGATGCGTGTTGCGTTGGCCCTTCTAAAATGATGCTAAGTAGAAGGTTTCTAGCTAGTGAAATGTTTAATTCTACTAGTAGTTCAAGGGTTATGGTGAATACGTGTATTATCGCGTAACGGCATGATAAGTGTGGTGAGTGGTATGGAAATTGGAAGTTGAAGATCAAGGTTGCGATTTGGTTTTGATAAGAATATCACAAGCTCAGAGGAGCGGGGGAGGATTTTAGATGTCCAGTGTATGATAGCGCTATTGCTGGGCAGTCGGAGGATGGTATATGTTGTGATAGTAGTTTTGGGGTATTGAAATGTGGATGCCTGGCTAGTTATGTAGAAATAGCATGGTTGATGGCCATTGATGTTCAGATTTGGTTGCCTGTTGCGGAAGGTTGTGGGAGTGTATTCCACGGGAAAATTTGTATAAGTGTGATATGTTGGTCACTTGAGTACTAAAGATTTAAAAACCAAGTATGGAGATTTTTGGGTACCATCATTGATGTGAGAGTTTGTTCCGGATTGGGACAACTGCTCGTGTGTGCCGTGAATCCTTGAAAGGTTATTAGCCCAGTATGGTATTATCAGAATCGATTTGAGGTCCGCTAGTGGGACTATTATGAATGTGTGCTCTGTGTAAGGTCGGATATGTTCATTCGACATAACATTCCTTACTAAGGAATCGTCAGGCATTGGATGTTATTTTCGCCGTCAATTATTCTACGTAGCCTATATTGTGCCACGTGGGTTGTGAGATGGCTTGATTATTCACATGTGTGTTGAGGCCTGTGTAGCTTGCCGTGTTATATGAGCAGGATAGTTTTCGAGATGCAGGTCATTTATCACACCTTATTTGTGCTTTAGTTTCATAGCGTGTGGCGTTATTCGCCTTCTCATGATTTGTATTATACACTGGGCGTGCTTGTGATCGATATTAAGGTATTTCATAAGTATAAGCATTGCGACTTGATGTGTATTTTCTTCTTGATTTTTATGTGAGGATCAGGTGGCACGTTGCTACGTGTATATAATGTTTGGATCGGGTTGCACGCCGCAACAGTGTCGTGATGAATCAGGTTGCATGCCGCAACAGTGAGATGTTGGGTACGGTTACATATATTTATTTTTGTGTATTTTGTTTCTCATTCACTGAGGAGAGTTCATAGCGTCTGGTCGACCATTTTATTTCTTATGCAGATTGGGAAGTTCCATTCTAGAGTTCTCTTTTCCTTATGTATCGCATTCAAGTTTGTAGACTATTGGCGCATTGTTGGCATCGTACGAGATCTGGGCCAGTGTTTGAGGTGGCTTATTACCTGTGTAGCTTATAATAGGTGGGACGAGAATATTGGACCAGAAATCAGTGCAATCAGATTTATATAAGGTATAATAAGGAACAAATATCGTTATTCAGTTTAAAATGAGGTAATGGTCCTTGCCAGGAGAAGCGACTCCATGATTTGATTGATTTAGCAGGTGGTTATGAATTTCTACACATATTCTCTGCCATGGCAGTATTGTGAGAATTGAAATCGGTTTTATTTGTATTATAAGGTGTATTGCGAGCATCAGGTTCCTGAAATTCCAGTTATTGTGGTCGGAGGTTGTTGCCTTGGGCAAATGAGTTATGCGGTGCCTGGTGTGATTTCTGCATAGATGCACAATCGTGTTTTACCACAGTGTGTAGTGATTTATACGGTGTTTGTATGTTAGAATAAGGTATTGTAAAGAAATTCGGAAGTTGGAATTTGGTTCTAAGGCTTATTGATTGAATAAAAAGGGAGGACCTTCCGTCCGGCTCGAGCTGAGGTGCCAAACTGGGATGGTGATGGCACGGGTAGGTGTACAAGGTGTTAAACAGTAATTTTGGACAACTCCGGAGCAACTCTTAGCACGTTTGAAGACGAACGTATGTTTAAGTGAGGGAGAACGTAACGACCCAATCGGTCGTTTTGAGCTCTAGCACGTCGTTCGGAGGTTTGAGGCCTTGAGTAGCTTCACTTCAGGTATTATGACTTGTACGTGTAGTCGGAATCGAATTTTGGGATGTTTGGAGTTGATTCGGGAAGGAAATTCTAAATTCAGAAGCTTTAAGTTGGAAGAATTGACTAAAGTTTGGATTTATAGTAAACGACCTTAGCACTTGGGCATTTGTTCGGGTCGAGTATCGGGTGGCCCGGGAGTATTTCAGCACTTATCCCGAAAAGTTAGTATTTTGAAGGCTTAATAATTTCCTAAGTTTGGGTTGGAATGGATTTTTATGGTATCAATGTCTGTTTGGGATTTCGAGCTTGGGAGTAGTTTCGTATGGTGATTCTGATCTTATGAGCATGTCCAGACGTTGATTTGGAGGTCTGTGGGTCATTTCAGCATCAATTGGCGAAAGTTGGAAATTTTGATGATTTTGAGAAGTTTGACCGGGAGTGGACTTTTTGATATCAGGATGGGATTCTAATTCTGGAAGTTGAAGTAGGTCCGTAATATTAATTATGACTTGTGTGCAAAATTTGAGGTCAATCGGACGTGATTTGATAGGTTTCGGCATCGATTGTAGAAGTTTGAAGTTTCAAAGTTTGTTAAGTTTGAATTGGAGGGTGATTCGTATTTTTAGCATTGTTTGATGTGATTTAAGGGATCTACTAAGTTCGTATGATGTTTTAGGACTTGTTAGTATGTTTGGTTGGGGTCCCGGGGGCCTCCGGTTCGTTTCGGATGCTTAACAGATCGATTTTTGAACTAATGCTAAGATTTTTCTGGTTGCTGGTGTAATCGCACCTGCGGAATAAGTGTCGCAGGTGCGGTGCCGCAAAAGCAGCCAAGCAAGCTCAGAAGCGGCTTTCGCAGGTGCGCATATGGACCGCAGAAGCGGCTCTCGTAGGTGCGCATACGGACCGCAAAAGTGACTCTCGCAGGTGCGACCTTCTGGGCCGCAGAAGCGGAAATCGCGACGGGGCAGAACCCTTTAAGTTCGAGGGTTCGATAGTTTCACCCATTTTTCGGATTTTGGAGCTCGGGTTGGGCGAGTTTTGAGAGGAATTTCACCACTCAACCTGGGGTAAGTGTTCTTGACTCCCTTGTAATTATATTTCATGAATTAATTTTTATTTTTGGTGTACGATTATCGAATCTTCAAGGGAAATCGAAGGAAATTTCTATAATTTCATAAAAACAAATTTTTGAGTTTTGAATTTTGATTCAGAGTCGGATTTGAGTGAAATTAGTATGGTTGAACTCATAAATAGATGAGTTGTAGGATTTTGTGAGTTTCGTTGGGTTCAGAGACGTGGGCCCCACTGCAAACTTTTCGAGCGGAGTTGAAATTTTTTATAAATTTGTAAATTTCAAACATTGGAGTATACATTTTGATTGGTTTGCACATTGTTTGCATAGTTTTGGATTGTCAAGCATCGATTTAAAGTGTTAGAGTGGCATTGGAGCCGGTTATGGAACTTCGGAGCGAGGTAAGTCTCTTATCTAACCTTATAAGAGGGAATTTACCCCATAGGTGATTTAAATTAATAATTGTTGCTAATTGTGGGGGATACGTACGCACGAGGTGACGAGAGTCCGTGCGGAGCTACTAATTATGCTATGTCCGGGTAGTTTAGGACTCAAAGCATGGCTTACCTATAATAATTGCATCCTTTATTTAATTAAAGAACTGGAATTATATTTGAAATTGTTAGAGGAAATTGTAAAATACCGAAATTTCACATACTTGAATTTTTGTGCAAATTACTTGATTGTTAATATAAATTATACGTCCTTATGTGTCACCCTTATAATAACTTCTCATTCTAGAGGTTCATAAGAAAATATACTCCTTTCTTGTGGAGCGGGCTGAACGCCTCGGCAGTATAGATGCATTTATGGATCGTGCCGCACGTCCCTCGGTAGTATACACGACACTCTGGATCGGGCCGTACGACTTCGACAGAAATCGTGCTTAATAATAATAATTACACGATACCTTGACATTTATTGCATCTTATGAAACTAATTGATAAATTAAAAATTTATTGAAATTGAAGGAAATAATTATTTTTGCTTGTTAAGGAAATCATTGTTGATCTCATAAATCATGTTTATTTAAATATTTATATTTTTAATATTATTGATCCGTAGTGAGTGTCAAAGTCGACCTCTCGTCACTACTTCTTCTAGATTAAACTTGATACTTACTGGGTACACGTTGTTTACGTACTCATGCTACGCTTGCTGCACATTTTCGTGCAAGTACGTATATGTTTAGCGATCGTTTAGCACAGAGGCGCAGCTATTACGGGGATTTACGGTGAGATGCATTTCCATGTTACGAATCTGCAGTATACAAAGTCTCCATCAGCGTTATTTACATACTCATGTCTAATTTGTATTCCCGACAGATGTTGCATTTATCATATTTCCTAGTTGAGGCTCATACACTTATGACACCAGGTCTTGGCACACACATTAGTAGAATTGTGGATTTAAGTATTTTTCTTGATTTTTATTTATTCAAAACCTGTTTATTTTTCTTAAAATATTGCAAGTACGAAGAGTTTAATTACTCGAAAATTTTTGAAGAAATAATATATGTTTAATTTACTAGTTGGCTTACCTAGCTGTGATGTTGGGTGACATCACGACCTATATGTGAAATTGGGTCGTGACAGGTAGAATTTTCACGGAATCCGAACACCCACTCCGATACGAGCTTAACCATACCAAATTTACCAAATTCCAACATCAACTCGACCTTCAAATCTTCAAATCTTATTTTCAAATCCCTAGGCCCAATTTCTCGAATTACACCTCAAAAATACATAATCTAGTCGGAATATTCGATGATAATTCAATATTATTGACTAACAATGATCACAAGTGACTTACCTCAAGATTTCTTGTGAAATTTCTCTGAAAAATCGCCCCAAGCCGTGTTCTTTCACCCAAAAATGTTGAAATGAGCTAAAAAGCAGAACTGCTCAATAAAATGTCCATTTCCCGTCACTAAAGGTCTGCACCAGAACCTGTTTGCACCAGTAATTTATTATTTCACTAAAAAGGCTCTAACTCTATCATACGAACTTGGAATTTGACGAATATTGTTCCTATGAGTCACAAAAAATAAGAAGAATCTAGTCGTTCAATCGAAACTCAATTCAGAGCTCATTTTCTCAATAAGATACCAATTTTGCTCATTAAACAATTAACTCATGTTTCGTGCTAAAACCCCAATCGCGACTTGATGAAATTAGACCAAACATTCCATATCATTCCTATAAGTCATTATCAAACTCCCAGAATTCTCTAAATTGAATTTTGATCTCTAGAACTAATAATGTACCTTTGTATCAATACATGCTTATGCTCAAAATACCAAACTCTTCCAAAAACTCTTCCAAAACTCATCTGAGCCCCATGGGACCACAATCAAGTATACTAACAAGTTCCATAACATGACACAAACTTATTCGATGCCTCAAATTACATTAAACAATACTAAAATACGAATCGCACCCCAATTCAAGCTTAATGAAAACTAACGAATTCCAAATTCTACATTCGATGTCGAAACCTATCAAATCAAGCCGATTGACCTCAAATTTTGCACATAAGTCTTACATGACATAACGGACCTATCAAACTTTTCAGAACTGGATTTCGACCCCGATATCAATTAAGTCAACTCCCAGTCAAACTTTCAAACTTTCTATTTCCAACTTTCGTCATTTTAAGCCAAAATCAACTACGGACTTTCAAACAAATATTTGGACACACTCCTAAGGCCAAAATCACCATAAGGAGCTATTGGAAACATCAAAACTCCATTCCGGAGTAGTTTGCACAAAAGTCAAACTTCGGCCAACTCTTTTCACTTAAGCTTCAAAAAATTAGAATTGTTCTTTCAATTTAATCCCGTATCATCCAAAAACCAAACTCAACCATACACGCAAGTCATAATGCATATTACAAAGTTGCTCAGAACCTTAAGCTGGTGAAGGTGACATCAATTCTTAAAACGACAAGTCGGGTCGTTACACATTTCCTTTTGCAGGTCCAAGTGAAGGGGAGCAGCCAAATATGGTACATGGATAGTGGCAGTTCAAAGCACATGACAGGAAGCAAGAACCAGTTCCTTTCACTTGAGGATCTTAAAGGAGGTAATGTATCCTTTGGATATAGAAAGAAAGGTGAGATAGTTGGGGGTGGAATGGTTAGTAAGTCTGATTCTCACTCTATTGAGAATGTATACTTGATAGATGGACTGAATTACAGTCCAATAAGTGTATCACAATTGTGTGATAGAGGTAACATGGTAGCCTTCACCTCTACAAAGTGCTTTGTGATTAATCTTACCACTTACAAGATAGTTTTGCAGGGAAAAAAAGTGAACAACATATATGTTGTGGATCTGTCGACACTTTCATATAATGAACTCACTTACTTATGTGTGTTGGATAATGATCCCCTCCTTTAGCACAAGATACTTGGACATGCCAATCTAAGTCAACTCAACAAACTAGTCTCTAAGGACTTGGTAATAGGGCTGCCTAATATTAAGTTCAAAGAAGATAAAGTTTGTGAGGCTTGTGCAAGGGGGAAGCGGGTAAAATCCTCTTTCAAAAGTAAGAAAATGGTAAGCACTACCAGGATGATGGAACTGGTCCATATGGATCTTTGTCGACCAATGAGAACATTTGAGTAGAGGTGGTAAGAGATATGTTATGGTGCTTGTTGATAATTACTTTAGGTTTACTTGGACACTGTTTTTAATATCTAAAGATGAAGCATTTGACATATTCACTTCCTTTGTTAGAAAAATTCAGAAACAACTAGGTAATCGACTTGCATCAATTAGGTCTGATCATGGTACTGAATTTGAGAATGCTAAATTTCCTAAATATTGTGATGAGCATGGCATAAATCATAAATTTTCTGCTCCTAGGACTCCACAACCAAATGGAGTAGTTGAAAAAAAGAATAGGATATTGGAAGAAATGGCTAAGACTATGTTTCTTTCTAGTAAACAGCCCTATAGCTTATGGGTAGAAGCTGTGAACACTGCTTGCTACATCATAAATAGGTGCATGACTAGACCTTTTGTCAAGAAGACTCCCTATGAGTTACTTAAAGGGAGAAAGCCAAATAGATCCCATCTTAGGGCATTTGGATGCAAGTGCTTTATGCACAATAATGGTAAAGACTCCCTAGGTAAGATTGATCCCAGAAGTGATGAGGGAGTATTTGTAAGATTCCCTACTAAATTAGCATCCCGTTCAGCGACTTAACGTTCTGAACAGCTTTGTGATGTGTATTATGACTTGCGTGTGTGGTCGAGTTTGGTTTTCGGGCGATTCAGGATCAAATTGGAAGAACAATTCTTATTTAAGAAGCTTAAAAGAAAAGAGTTGAACGGAGAGTTGACGTTTGAGAAAACAACTCCGAAATAGAATTTTGATGGTTCCAATAGCTCCGTATAGTTATTTTGGACTTAGGAGTGTGTCCGGATATTTATTTGAAAGTTCGTAGTTGATTTTTCTTTGAAATGGCAAAAGTTGGAAATGAAAGGTTTGGAAGTTTGACCGGGAGTTAACTTTGGTGATATCGGGGTCAGAATGTGATTCCGAGAGTTGTATTAGCTCTGTTATGTCATTTGGAACTTGCATGCAAAATTTGACGTCATTCCGGGTTAATTTGATATGTTTCGGCACGAGTTTTGGAAGTTGGGAGATTTGGAAATTCATGAGTTCGATTTGTGGTGCGATTCATAGTTTTGACGATGTTTGATGTGGTTTGAGGCCTCGATCAGGTCCGTGTTATATTTTAGGACTTGTTGGTATATTTGGTTGAGGTTCCGGGGGCCTCGGGTATGTTTCAGGATGAGTTTTTAACGAGTTTGGGAATTTCGGCACTTTAATGATATTCAGGAACAGTTGAAGTACGGAGGGCACATTTTGGAGTGTTGAGGCAAAGCCTCATGTGCGGAACTTAGAGGATAATTGCGGACCGCAGAGGAAAATAAACGGACCGCAGAAATCCTCTTGCGGCCACAGAAAAGAGAATCTGCAGGTTCGATGGTGTGACTTCGAAAGCTTATATCTTTTGATATATAAGTTATTTGGAGATGATCTAAACATAAAAGTTGTATCCTTTTGGATATTTGTACATAAAGTTATGATCTAAACATGAAAGGAGAATCTGCAGGTTCGATTTGGATATTTGTACAGAAAGTTATGGTTAATTTACTAAAGCTTGGTAGTGCAGATGCTATTGAACTGCGATCGCACAATTTGGGTTGCGGCCGCAGAACCTAGAATGTGCGGACCGCACAAAAAATGTGCGGTCAACACTTTGGAGGTCAAATATGGTATCATATCAACGAGGTTTTCATCTTATTTTTTTATTTTTGGACCTAGAGAGTTCGGTTTATGGCGATATTTTGTGGGTTTTTCAAGAAAATCATCGGAGTAAGTGATTCTAACTTGGTTTTGGCTATATTACATGAATTCATTGTTGTTTTTATCATTTAATTAGTATTTTGATATGGAAGTTCGGGGAAAATTGTAGAAATTTTATAAAACGGATTTTTGGAATTTGAATGTCGATTCAGAGTCGAATTTGAGTGAAACTAGTATGGTTGGACTCATATCGGAATGGGTTTTTGGATTTCGTAAAACTTCTGTCGGGTTCCGAGAGGCGGGCCCTCCATTGACTTTAGGTTGACCTTTTAATGAGAAATTTTAAATCGATGTTATATTATTCAGAATTATTTTTGATAAATTTTAATGAAGTTATACAATTAATTTGGATAGATTTGAGTTGTCCGGAGGTCAATTCAAGCAAGAAGGCGATTTTGGAATAGCGACGTAACTTCAAAAAGGTAAGTATCATGCCTAACCTTGAGTGGGGGAATTACCCCTTAGGCATTTATTCGTATGTGCCATTTGTGTAATGTGAAAACCGTGTACGCGAGGTGACGAGTACGTACTCGAGCTTATATGTGCGAATTTTATTGGTTTAAAGTCTTAGACATTTTTATGTATTACATTAAAAATTTATTGGAACTTATTAATCCTTATTTGTCATGCCTCATTTTTTGGTTGTCGAATTTGTTTTATATGATAATTTGGTGTGATTTCTACTTTGATTTTTATGTGCATTTCGTGTGCTTGTTGAGTTGACATTTCTTGGAAATAATTATATTATGATTTTTTTGCTACAAATAATTAATTAAATAAGTTTAAAAGGAGGCATTAATCTATTTGTCAAAAAATTGGATTAAAGAAGGCGTTGTTCCTTGATGAATTACTTTCCAGTTCATGTTGTTGAAATTGGTATTGACCTATAAAGACCGTAAATCATATTGAGGCAAAGTGTTAAATTGTGAAATATTATTTTGTTGAGTTGTTCACTCCCGGATAATTTTATTAAGATTTTGTACACATTATGGTCGAGCCATGGGCTCCTTATTGTGAAAAATAATATAGTGTTAATTTTTGTGGCACGTTGTAATATTTGAGCACTTGAGGTGCAATTTATGAGATGTTGTGATATTTGAGCAGTTGATGTGCAATTTGTGATATGTTGTGATATTTGAGCACTTGAGGTGCAATTTATAATATGTTGTGATATTTGAGCATTTGAGGTGCAATTTGTGATATGTTGTGATAATTGAGCACTTGAGGTGCAATTTATAATATGTTGTGATATTTGAGCACTTGAGGTGCAAGTTGTGTTATGCTGTGATATTTGAGCACTTGAGGTGCAAGTTGTGTTATGCTGTGATATTTGGGCACTTGAGGTGCGATGTGTGAAATATTGTGATATTAATACGCATGCGGTGATATAAGGTCAGGGTGTTGAAACGCATGCGTTGAGATAAGGTGGGCTTGATACACGTGGCTAGTAGGGGAACTACCAGAAGTCATGCAGTGTGATAAGGTGGGCTAAAAAGCAGGATGCTATTTCGGAAAAAAATAATTTTTAAAAACTAAATGTGAAGGCTCCCGCGGTGATATAAGGAAAGATTGAAATTTATTTATGATTTGGGACTACAAGGCGATACCTCGGGAGTGCCCTTTGTTGAAATTTATTTATGATTTGGGACTACGAGGTGGTACTTCGGGAGTGCCTTTTATTGATATTTCTCTATGGTTGCACTTGCCTTTGGTATTTTATTTTTCCGTGATATGTAAATTCTTGTGTTCTTCCGTGATGTATTATTTGATTTTATTATGTGTTTTGTATTCCTTGTTGTATTGTGTTGGCTTTGGCTCTTGAGACTCTGAGGATTTGTGTTTCTGGTTTTTACTGGTTTTCGAGGTTCGAGTTATTTTAAATAAAAGAAATTGCTATTATGTTTTAATTTAATAAATTTTACATCCAAATCAGTAGCTATCAGTGGCTTCATTTTAATTAAAATGTCATTTTTTTCACCCAAACGAGTTAAAAAATAAACTCATTTCTTTATTGATTTCTTACTTGGCTTAAAAATTGTAAACTTACTTTATTGAAAATAAATCCATCCTACGGATCTTATATACATTGATATTTTGGTACGTGAGTTGTCCGTGCAATTGTAATAGAGATATGGGCATGAGGTGCAGTAAAAATATGAAAGTGGGCTGAGACTCGTGTTTTATGAGTATGAAATGAGGTGTCACACAGTGACTTTTATTTGAATGAATTATATTCGAAAGATTTTTATTTGAAAAACTTATATGTAAAAGATTTATATTTGAAGGACTTACATTTGAAAGGCATATATTTGAAGGACTTGATTATTTGGTTGTACTTGTGTTCCTTATTCGTTTGAGCAATATTTATGGTATTTTTGTTGCCTTGTTGTTCATATCCCTGATTGATCTTTGTTTCCATCACTGTTATTTATTTTCTATTTTCCTTGTATATTACTATATTACACAGGTTAAATGACTAGTGACTGTCTTGACTGTACCTCGTTACTACTACACCGAGGTTAGTCTTGATACTTATTGGGTACCGACTGTGGTGTACTCATACTACACTTCTGTATATTTTGTGCAGAGCTGGGCATTGGAAATATCGGATTCTGACAGAGTTAGTGTGTTGATCGTAAGGATTCAAGGTAGAGCTGTTTGGCCGTCATAGTCCCTTGGAGTTTTTCCATTTTATTGTACTGTCAACTCTTATTCGAACATTATTGTATATTCGATCCTTGAGATCATTGCATGTATTCAGTTAGAGTTCGTGACTCAGTATTATCAGTCTTGGGAGGTTGTTATATTTGTTTCTGCTTTTGGTTTCGACACTTGTATTAAATTATATGTTTAAAAAAAGGCTCAAATGTAATTGTAATCGGCTTACCTAGTCTTAGAGACTAAGTGCCATCATGACGCCTGTGGTGGATTTTTTGGGTCGTGACAGTATTCTTGGGATATTCTTCATATAGTAAAGCCTATAAGATTTATAACAAAAGAACTATGTGTGTAGAAGAAAGTGTACATGTGGTTTTTGATGAAACTAACATTTTTTCGGAGAGGCAGGAAAACGATGATGAAGCAATTGGGCTGGTAAGAAACTCAAATGAAACCACAGCCCAGACTGAAGTTGCACCAGAGGAAGGAACAGGTGATGGAACAGGTCCTTCCACCTAGGGCAACTTAACAGGGGGAATTGAACAACGAGGAACTGATCCTCAAATCTCGAGGGAACCTGTCCATGAACCTGTTCCTCAGCAACAAAACATTGAAGGAACATCTAGGGGAAACCAGCTGGTTATGAAACCTTACAAGTATCAAAGTTCTCATCCCATTGAGAACATAATCACTTATCCAATCTCTGGAATTAAAACCAGATCTTCTTTGAAGAATCTTTGTGCTTTTGATGCCTTTTTATCTCTTATTGAACCTTAAAATGTTGTTGAGGCTTTGCATGATGCAGACCAGGTAAATGCAATGCAAGATGAACTCAACCAATTTGAGAGAAGTCAAGGTTGGCATCTGGTACCAAGACCCAAGGGCAGATCAGTAATTGGCACAAAATGGGTCTGCAGAAATAAACTTGACGAAGATGGAACAATTACAAGGAAAAGGGCAAGATTAGTGGTTTAGGGATATAGTCAAGATTATGGTATAGACTATGATGAGACTTTTGCTCCAGTTGCAAGATTGGAAGCAATTAGACTCCTTATAGCCTTTGCTGCTTTCATGAAATTCACTCTCCATCAGATGGATGTCAAGAGATCCTTCCTTAATGGCTATCTAAAGGAAAATGTGTTTTACAAATATATATTGATGTTATAATCTTTGTATGCAATTAGTATGATAAAGAACCCGGTTCATCACAAAAGAACTAAGCACATAGATGTTAGGCATCACTTTTTGAGGGACAACTATAAAAAGAGGTTTAATCAATGTAGACTTTTGTACTACTGACAAGCAAATAGCTGACATTTTCACAAAAGTTCTAAATAGAGATCACTTTGAAAGGAACGGGTTAGAATTAGGGATGATTAAGATCACCTAAAAGGAACCAGTTCTAACTCAAAAATTGGTTAGACAATTTGTGAATTTTGTACATAATTAGATTAGATTTTGCTCAGTCTCATACTTTCTCTAGTATACTCTTATGCCATATGCTAAAATGTCTCATTAATCTCTAATGATATTATCTTTATTTTCTTGAAAAAATCAGATTTACACAAGAGAATTCTCTGTGAAGAACATGATTCATCAAGATTACATGGTATGTACTCTATACTCTGCATAATATTTGGATCATGAACAAAAGGAGAGTCCCATTTAATTCTAACCTCCCTCGAGCTTATCCATTACAAAAAGAACCAGTTTCACCCAAGGAGCGTCCCCAATGCAATAAGTACATAGATTCTAGGGAGAGTCTCCAACGTCTTTTCAAACTGACTCCCAGTTTGATTAGACTTCTGAGCTTCTAGAAAAAACTATTGTTACCCAATTAAACTCTCCCTCTTTAAATTTGATTTGGACTTACTCATTTCTTCACTTCTAAACTTCCCTGCCGTCAAACAACTCTCCCTATCTTCTTTCACCTTCTCTACACACATATCCAAACATACCAATGGCGACCCCTTCTGAGAATCCCTCATCACCACCCAAGGAAACTACACCCACACCATCTATAATACCTTCAACCACACCCACCTCTAATAAAGGAAGGTTCAAGATGATTGCTTGCAAGGTAGTCGTTGGAGGAGAACACATCAAGAAAATTAATGAGAAGTTAAAAGCAAGTCGGGCAGAAGAACCCCAAAAATCCGAATAATCATTTAAATCTGCAACTGAGGGGGAAGAAACTATTTCATCTGAAATAGAGCATGTAATATCTGTTTCTAAGATTACATCTGCAAAAATTTCTAAGGTTGCTGAGAATTTAGAGAATAGGTCTATTTTGGTGGGAACTATGGCTAAGGTTGAAACCACTGAATCTGGGAAAATTGGTGCTAAAGATAAAAGGAAAAAGAGAGTGAGGGTGCATATGATGTGATAGAAAAAGGAAAAGAAGGAGTGGATGAATCTTTACCTACTTCTGCTAAATTGATTAAGGAGACTGGTGCTATGGTGTTGTGGAATAAGGATGTTGCTGACGAGGAAGAAAATTTGAGAGAAAAAGGGGGTAGTGGGTCTGGAGATGCAACTGTTGTTGAGGGGTTGGTTAGGTTGCGAAAGAGGTTCCAAGAACCCGTTCCATCTGTGCAGGAACCCCTCGAAGACCTGTTAAAATGAGTGTATGACAGTTACAATCCAAAAAGGAAGAAGAGTTCAGGAGTTAAAATCCCAGGAACTGCTATGGCAAACAAGAAGAGAAAGACTGCCTCTTCTATCCCTGCAGAGACTCCTCCTACAAGAGGAAGAGCTACAAGGAGTCAGAAGAAGCAGAGTGAGGCTGAACTTGAAAAGGCCTTGGAAGAGAGTAAAAGAAAGGTTGTTGCAAAGGGAATGAAAAAAGGGAGTGAGCATGTTGGGGCAGTTAAAATTGAGGAGATGGACCTGGTCATTTATGATGAAGAGGAGACAGAAGAGGTGGGGGTTGTGACTCCAAAGGAAAAGAAAAAAAAGACTTCCAAAAAGAAGTCTCATTCAAAGACAAAGTCTGCAGAGCCTTCTACCTTGGCAAAAAAAACCAAGTTTGCCATGAAATTTAGAAAAATGAAAGTAGTGGAGGAAGAAGAAAGTGAAGAAGAAGAGGAATCTGATGAAGAGCAGGACAAGATGGTCATGTTTTGGAAAAGAACCATCTTGAAGGGTAGACTCCTCAGGGACTTGGAGGAGGAAGACATGGTGATGCTGCTGGAAAAACTACATATGCAGGTTGGAAGGACATGGTCCTTCAGATGGATGGAAAGCTTGCCAGAACTGAGATTGTGGAGTTCATGGCAAATTATGAGATAAAAAATAGCAGAGTCACCAGTGTGGTGAAGGGGGTGACTGTGAGCTTTGATGACAAGGAATTGGGAGAGATTCTTGGAGTACTTACTGAAGGGTACAATGATTACAAAAAGATAAAATGGCCAAGCCTAGAAAACCTCTCCACCTCAGTTGCCATTACAAGGAAGTTTGCTGACAATGAGGAAGAGCTTCAGCCCAAGACTGTTTACAAAGTGAGATGAGGCATGCCCATAAAGTGTTGTTTGAATTTGTTAACAAGATTGTATTTCCTAGGCAGGAAAGAAGGCACATTGCCACCTTCATGGGCCTAGTCCTTATGGAATGCCTGGATAGTGGGAGGCAGATCAATTGGCCTGGTTTTATCATCCAGCTTCTTGATAGGGTTCTAACTAGTACCAAAACTCATGTCATATCCTATAGTTTCATTCTCACGGTTGTACTTGCTCACTTCAAGGTACCCCTCAAGAAATAGGATGTTAGTACAAGCAAAGACCATTTGGGGCCAACACCTTGATTGCATGTGACTATGAAGTCTACACTGCTCCCAAAGAACGTGGTTCATCCAATAAGGTGCCTGTGAACAACAAAGTGAGAGCCTTGGTGTAAGAGAGTGAGGCTAAGGATATTAAGATTGAGAGGCTAAAGAAGAGGCTGACTGAAGTAGAAATTGAGAGGGATACTCTCAGAGCTGAGCTCGGAAAGGAGAAGGAAAAGAATGAAGGTATTCTTCATGATATGTTAAAGCTACTTCAGGCCAGAAACCAAGAATCTGGTCCTTCCCAGCCTTGAAATCTTCCTAGCCTAGTTAGACAAACGAGTGACCTGGATGGGATTTTTTGTTTTGTTCCTTTTGCTCATGATCTAGTATCAATGATAATCAACTGTTTTTGCGCTCTAACTGTTTGTTGATGCTTCTTAGATAGCTAATATCATTAGATTGATATATGATGCTTGACTTCGTGATTGCATTTGAAGTAGCCTTAGTGGCCATCAGTGATATCTATTAAAAACTGGTTATCTAACATAATTATGCAACCGTAGTTTACAAAAATGCCAGAGAACCAACTCAAACTTTTCGCATACAGAAAATTTTCCTGGAATACATCAAAGAAATGTCCAATCTGGACTTCCATTAATCAAGACTAAGTTGTAGCAATCTCGAGAAGAACTGTTCAAGCACCACCTGTTTGTAGAAAATAATTAAAAAATAATCTAACGAAAAATACATAAGGCTTTTGCCAAACAGGTTCTTGGACACGTGCTATCATTGAAATGCGTATTTTTTTATGTTGATTTAATAAATTCTCCATGGTGTTTGTTGTTGAGTCACCAAAGCACACCTTGAAATAATCCTTAATAAATTTTCCATGATTTGGTCATGAATTCTGCGAAAATTGTCTCGGAACTACTGCGATGACAAAATTAGCACCAAAATTACTCAATATTCACATTGAAATTGAAAAACAATATAGAAGCACGGATAAATATATTTATCGACTTAGCTGCTAAAAGTTTTACATATGACTGAACCAACGGTTCTAGGACATAATCAGAGCATTTCCAGTTAAGAAGTATGCATATTTGTCAAAATGATTATAAAACAAAACATTTATAAGACAACAAATGGATCAAAAAATATTTTATTAATTAAAATATCAGGTCTGAGGAAACAAAAAATGAAAAGACAAAATATAAAAATTATGAAAATATGGGAAAAAGTAACAATGTGATTATTAAATATATTTGAGGAAACTCTCTTGAGTCCGATTACACAATCAAATAGGAAATTACTCAGGAAAAAGAAATTGCAAATAATGTATCTAAGATCTAATTAATTCTCAAACAAATACCAGTACCACTCTTGTAATTTTTCATAATGTTTCTTGTAAATTCTATGGCTTTTTTTTTTTTAATCAAACAAGCAGAGTGGCAGCTCCTTTCCAGAAATATGTGGAGTAGATAAAATTAGGGGGAAATCATACAGTATGCTTGAAGTTAAAGTTCCTTAAGAAATGCTAAACACATGCATTTAAGTTTGAATCAAGTTTCCACTTGTATTAACACCATTTAACACTACGCTCTTGACAATTCATTGACATTCACAAAAGAAGAAAAAAAAGGTTATAATTTATACCAAGCAACAAAATAACAAAAAAAAGAAAAGAGAGAAAGAACTACAACTCTTTGTTGCAAACAAAAAGGCTTCAAAATTTACAAAGTTTTGTGCAATGCGGGTATAACTTCATTGATGGCCCCAAAAATGAGTATATAGATGTTTCATCCCCTATAAATTAGGTTTGCGAAAGTATAATTTGCGGGTCAGAACTTAGTTCTAAGTCTTAATAACGGATTGTCACATGGGTTGTTGGATTTGATGGATGGATAAAGGCTTGTCTTGCCACAAATTCTCATTGATCGTTCGGACTTTCGTGCAAATTGTGACATAACTTTGAAACAAATTATTCATAAGTTTTGACGGATCGTCAAAAGCTCTAATAATGGTAAGACTTTTTTTGCCGCAAGTAACGAATCGTCTGGACTTTAGTATAAATTATTCGCAAATCCTGCCAGATTATTTTCACCAATACCTTTTTGTTTCCAGTTGGTTCAAATCAATCCAAAATTTATATTTAATCTTATGATACCATTTCAAACAATCCCCAATGGTTAAATTCAATCCAAACCTTTAAAACTTAAAATTCACTGTATATTTTTCCAACAAAATTTTCAATTACTCAATAAAATCCAACAATAATGATACTGTAATCCTTATTCTTATTCTCGATTCGTTCCATCCTTCATATTTGCAAAATATCTGCACTTAAACATCGTCCAAATAACATGTCACCCCTAGAATATCCACATATGGTCACAAAAAGACAAACATTAACTTAACCACAATGTCTGCTTGGATTTTCTTCATTTTATGGAGAATGGCAAAGTCACGTGAGTTTAATGAGGAAAAAACGGATAGATATGGATTAGTTGGGTCATAATAACAGAAGGTGGGCTTCTTATAAAATATAAAAGTTTTGGGAATTTTTGAATTTATTTTAAAAACCAAACGGTAATATTTTGGGCTAAAAAAAGTTCTTGAGCTGGTTTTGGAATTTAGAAATTTGTCAAAATATAAAAAAAATATAAACAAACATGTGTTTGCCAAAAAGAATGTGGAAAAAATTTGACAATATCTATAGCCAAACAGGGACTAAAATTGTACTTGGTGATAAAAATAAAATCATTTCGAGAATTTAGAAAAAGCACGTACAAAAATATTTTTCTTAAAATGGACTTGAACAATTCAAATTGCTTTCTACATTATACTTATTGGTAAATATTGAAATTGCTCTCTGCTTAATCATGACAGTAAGGAATAAGAGAAAAATCAGCATATGAAATGAGCAAAATAATGTTATTATAGTGAAAGAATTTACACTCTGTAATTTCGAGTAAAATACTCAAGAGACTAAAGACCCAAGACACGGCTATACATCCAAAAGAAACAATCATCTCTTAGAATTAGATATTCCATTATTTTCTCACAAATTATATATTTTCTTCTTAAACTGTTTGTGATGCTTCTATTGGTTCTGTGTCATAAAAGAATTGTTCTTTTTTATAGATGAAAAGAGTCTGTGTTAGGATCGAAATAATTATGTGTAGTTCTGAAGCTAGTAAATTAAATTTTGAACGACAATAAATTCGATAACAACAACATACCCAGTATTATCCCACACTGCGGGGACGATAAATCGGATAACAAAAGAAAAATATAACAAAAGAGACACAAATAGTTGACATTGTTCGGTCAATTGACCTACATTTACATGCGGAGATGAGCAATCTACTATATAAAAGAGAGTACAAAAATATTGAGAGAACAACCTCACAAAGAGGTAAACACAAGTGGCAGATTAATACGTGTCCCGAAATTCTACTCCTAAACAAGACTCTCAACCACCGTATGGCTACATTGTAGATGATACTGAATGAGAAGGAAGGATCCTTAATTTATAGAAGTCCAAACATTTTCCTCCAAGAAAAATAACTAGTAAAATATGAGAGATTTATAATTTCCTTCTAAGAAAAGGAAAAATCAATTATGGTAAATATGTTGCTCATTCCTTCATAAGATAGAAAAACCAAATATGGTAAGAAAATCAGGACAAACACCTAACAATTCTCCCCCTTGGCCTGAATTTTCTAACAAAATAAACTTGATCCACCTACTTCACATCAACAGGTCACATCTCCAAATCTCTACAGTAAAGTTTTGTCTCAACGTGAGTAGCATTACGGTCAAATTTCTCAGACAAAAATCATGATTACCGTCAAATAGGTTGCAACTAGAACTAAACCCGTCAAGATGAACATGTATTGAACCTCACTCTGATACCACTTGTTAGGATTGAAATAATCAGGTGTCATCCGAAAAGCTAGTAAAGCAAATCTTGAACGATGATAAATCAGATAACAAAAGAGAAATATACCAAAAGAGACACAAACAGTTAACGTGGTTCGATCAAGTGACCTACATCCACAAGCGGATATAAGCATTCCACTATATAAAAGAGAGTACAAAAATAACGAGAGAATAACCTAACAAAGAGGCAAACACAAGTGGTAGGCTAACACTTGCCCAGAAATTCTCCCACCAAACAAGACTCTCAAACCCCATATGACTACATTGTGGATGTTACTGAATAAGGCGAAATGATCCTTTAATTTATAGAAGTTCAAACATTCTCCCCCAAGAAAAAGGATTATTCCTTCTAAGAAAAGGAAAACTCAATTATGGTAAATATGTTGCCTTTTGCTTCGTAAAATAGAAAAATCAAATATGATAAGAAAATTAGGACAAACACCTAAGCACAAGAAATGTTACTTCAACAATGAATTCTAGCCATGCAATTTGGCACATGCTCTTTTATATCCCACACCTAAAGACCTAAGCTTGGGATTAAGCCAATTATGGCAGTAGTACCATTGCACCTACAACCTTTTTGGAGGAATTGGGCATTTATGGCTTTTTACAATGTTGAAATTAAGAATGTGCCTTTTTGAGATCTCTTATGTATAAAAGAAGATCTTTTATGTGTAAAAGCAAATCTCTCATGTGTAAAAAAACAAGATTGAGATCATAAAACTAAAAATAAATTTGTAATAACTACATAATAATTTGATCCCTTTAGAGGTTTTGATGGGGGGTGTAATTGTAATCAAGACTCTAATTCTTTTGATGAGTTGATCACCTTCTTTGGTCCATAACACTCTCTACCAATATGTATGACTATTTTTTCCCTCATTTTGGGATGTATTCCAAAACACTTGATATTTTTAAATCTTTATAGTTTTCACAATTCTAAAAATTATCTAATATTAAATCTAAAAGTAGTATTTAATATTTATATATCAGACTAATCTTTCAATTCACAACTTGGTTGACAAATACCGGTTAATTTTGCGAATAATTACTGAACTTTATCCGCCGTAAAAAAAGAGTTATAAAACAATTTGTATCATAAAAAAATAATTGAATTTTACCCACTATAACAGTAAAATTATTAGACTTTATCCACTATGATTATAAATTTATATTAAAGTAATTAAACTTTACCAATATAATACTCTCCGCGTTTCAATTTGTTTGAACCTATTTAACTGTATACGGAGTTTAAGAAAAAAGAGAAGACTTTTGAAATTTATGGTCTAAAATAATCCGTAAATATTTTATGTGACTATATATTATATCACTAAGGGTAAAAAGAAAATTTTAAAATTAAATTATTTCTAAATTTAGAAGGAATTCACTCTTTTTAAAATAGAATAAAAAGGAAATAAGTTCTTTCTAAACTTTATCTACTATAATGACAATAACTACTCATCAAGATATTTTGCTATTATAGTCCGTAAAGTTATGTGATTTTAATGGATAAACTTAGTTACTTTAATATAACAAAAAATTAATTTTGTGACATTGATATGAATAAAATTACCTAATATCAAGAGCCCGTTTGGACATAAGAATATTTTTATTTTTTTCGAAAAATTTTCACTTTTTTTTTCAACCTATTGACTGTTATGGAACTGAGCAACAAACTCCGCTATATCCTTTTTCATTCCGTCCCACTAATATATTTTCCTGATATCATGATACATTTTTGTTGCTCCTGGATGGATAGAATAACGAGAATAGTGAGTTTCTCCCATAACCTGACGGCGCAACTCTGCAACATTAGGGACACATAATCATCCTCGATATCGAAGGACTCCATCTCCTGTAATCTCAAATGGTGTCTTCTCCTTCTGAGGGGTTGTATCCTTGTAATGAGCTAACACATGATCCTCGTACTGGCGTTCCTTCACTTCAGTTACTAAAATGGATGTTGTCGTATCCTGAATAGTAACTCCGGTATCACCTGAGTCCAGTAATCGAACTCCAAGAATAGCTAGCTGATAAATCTCACGGGCTATCCCCCTCTTCTCTGGTTGTAAATATGATATGCTACCGATAGATCTATGGCTGAGGGCATTGACTACTACATTCGCCTTCCCTGAATGGTATAAAATATCAATGTCATAGTCTTTTAGTCTTCCTTGCCTTGAGATAGGAAATAAACCTACCTCTCGGCGATGCCGTATTACCTTTCCATTCCAAAACAGGCTCCCGCGGAATTGGAATCGGACCATCTTTGATCTACAATCAACGTTGGCATAACAAGAAGCCAACCAATCCATGCCCATTATAACATCAAATTTTACCATATCTAACTCGATTAGGTCTGCTATTGTAGATCGACTATGAACTACTACTATACAATCTCTATATACCCGCCTAGCTATCACTGGATCCCCAACATGTGTGGACACCTCAAAAGGTTTAACCAACTCAGGTTTTATTCCAAACTTACTAGCAACCAATAGAGTAATATATGATAAGGTGGAACCGGGGTCAATCAATGCATATACATCATATGAGGAGACTGATAATATACCTGTAACAACATCAGGTGACGACTCCTGATTCTGTCGACCTGCTAATGCATAAATGCGGTTTTGAGGACCGCTCGAGCTATATGCTCCACCTCTGCCTCTACTACGACCGATTGGTGCTTGTGAACCTTGCCTAGGGGGCGTACTGATGATGACGAACCAACTACAGATTCCGCTGGCTGAACTATGCTTGTACCACCTCTCGTTGGACAATCGCTCATAACGTGGCCTGGATAACCACAAGTATAACAAACACCCAACCCCATACAGCATTGCCTGAATGCTACTTACCATACTAAGCACATCGTGGCAAGGGCGGCCTCATCTGACTTGACTCACCCCTATACTGAGAACTTGAGAGATTCGTTAATATGTCACTCCCTCCGGTCCACTTTAAGTGATTTTTGGCTTTTTTTACATATATTAAGAAATTCACCTTTTAGTATTAATTAACAATGGAATTGACCATATTAAACTTAATTTGCTCATTGGAAATATAACAAACTTCTCATAAATTCTTTACTCCAAAGGCAATTTTAGAAAAAAAAGTTAATTTCTTCTTGATATCTTAAAAAATTAAATATTGTGAACCATAAAAAAAGACCAAAATATCACTTAAAGTAGACCGGGAAGTAACATATCTTTACTTTGACATTGAAATTAAAGTGAAAGAATGGAGTGTAAAGTTCTTGACTTAAATACGTACACCCATACCCAAAAGGAGTTAAGATGACGAAGAAGAAGGAAAATATGGGAAATTGAACAGAATTGAAGGATAATAGAACACTTTGATTCTATAACAACACTACTGTCTTTTCCACATATAATTTCAAAAAATTCACATCAAACACGCCTTTAACAGACTTGACTACAGATAAGATACAAAAACAGAGAAACTTCAAATATTCACAAAAGACTTCTATTCGATTTCACATATACTTGCTCACATATCATAGCGTACTTACATATTTCAGCTAAAGCGTCTATCTAACCAGTGATCTCAATGGACTTGACATCGGGTTTCTTCACCTCTTCTTTCGGAACAGTAACAGTCAGTACTCCATTCTCTATCGCCGCCTTAACTTGATCCATTTTCGCATTCTCCGGAAGTCTGAACCTCCTCATGAATTTTCCGCTGCTGCGTTCCACACGGTGCCAAGTATCATTCTTATCTTCTTTCTCCACGTTCCTCTCTCCGCTGATTTGAAGAACCCTATCGTCTTCGATCTCCACTTTCACTTCCTCTTTCTTAAGCCCAGGGAGATCGGCCTTGAATACATGAGCTTCCGGAGTTTCCTTCCAATCGACTCGAGTGTTCGCGAAAGCAGAAGTCTCCCCTGAATTGGAACCTGGAAAGCCCAATTCCCTGAAGGAATCAAACACGTCAATTGAGAATGGATCAAAGACACTGCTTCGTCGATCGCCGAACATTCTTGGAATCAGTGACATTTTCAGTGAGCTTTTTGAGAATTTTCTTAATTTGCTTTCAGCTTTCAAGTTCGTTGGTTCAAGGAAGAGGACCTGGGTAGGTATTTATACTGTCGTAGAGGAGTGTTTAGTGCTTTCTCGATACTTCTATCCGCATTCCGCACCGATATTTCTGCCCCAAGTATATTCCGGACCGTACATAAGCAGATGTCGAGAACTTTCTGGACCAATTTCGTTAAGCCCATACACAAAAACGCAAATGCGCTACGAAATTGGGTCGGCTTCTCTGGTTACCGTACCTTTCATTTGCGGCCCAAATTCATTAGTATATCATTGGTAATT
>AWOL01S0080637.1:17007-27915 GCA_000715115.1 Nicotiana otophora | reverse complement strand
ATCGCCGCTTTAACTTGATCCATTTTCGCATTCTCCGGAAGTCTGAACCTCCTCATGAATTTGCCGCTGCTGCGTTCCACACGGTGCCAAGTATCATTCTTATCTTCTTTCTCCACGTTCCTCTCTCCGCTGATTTGAAGAACCCTATCGTCTTCGATCTCCACTTTCACTTCCTCTTTCTTAAGCCCAGGGAGATCGGCCTTGAATACATGAGCCTCCGGAGTTTCCTTCCAATCGACTCGAGTGTTCGCGAAAGCAGAAGTCTCCCCTGAATTGGAACCTGGAAAGCCCAATTCCCTGAAGGAATCAAACACGTCAATTGAGAATGGATCAAAGACACTGCTTCGTCGATCGCCGAACATTCTTGGAATCAGTGACATTTTCAGTGAGCTTTTTGAGAATTTTCTTAATTTGCTTTCAGCTTTCAAGTTCGTTGGTTCAAGGAAGAGGACCTGGGTAGGTATTTATACTGTCGTAGAGGAGTGTTTAGTGCTTTCTCGATACTTCTATCCGCATTCCGCACCGATATTTCTGCCCCAAGTATATTCCGGAACGTACATAAGCAGATGTCGAGAACTTTCTGGACCAATTTCGTTAAGCCCATACACAAAAACGCAAATGCGCTACGAAATTGGGTCGGCTTCTCTGGTTACCGTACCTTTCATTTGCGGCCCAAATTCATTAGTATATCATTGGTAATTGTTTGGCTATTTTTTGTAGCATAATTAAAATGGCTAGTTGTTGCAAACAAAAAGGCTTCAAAATTTACAAAGTTTTGTGCAATGCGGGTATAACTTCATTGATGGCCCCAAAAATGAGTATATATGAAAATGCCTTTTGTTTACGGGACTTTTCATCCCCTATAAATTAGGTTTGCGAAAGTATAATTTGCGGGTCAGAACTTAGTCCTAAGTCTTAATAACGGATTGTCACATGAGTTGTTGAATTTGATGGATGGATAAAGGCTTCTCTTGCCACAAATTCTCATTGATCGTTCGGACTTTCGTGCAAATTGTGACATAACTTTGAAACAAATTGTTCACAAGTTTTGACAGATCGTCAAAAGCTCTAATAATGGTAAGACTTTTTTTGCCGCAAGTAACGAATCGTCTGGACTTTAGTATAAATTATTCGCAAATCCTGACAGATTATTTTCACCAACACCATTTTGTTTCCAGTTGGTTCAAATCAATCCAAAATTTATATTTAATCTTATGATACCATTTCAAACAATCCCCAATGGTTAAATTCAATCCAAACCTTTAAAACTTAAAATTCACTGTATATTTTTCCAACAAAAATTTCAATAACTCAATAAAATCCAACAATAATGATACTGTAATCCTTATTCTTATTCTCGATTCTTTCCATCCTTCATATTTGCAAAGTATCTGCACTTAAACATCGTCCAAATAACATGTCACCCCTAGAATATCCACATATGGTCACAGAAAGACAAACATTAACTTAACCACAATGTCTGCTTGGATTCAAATAGCAATGTCTGCTTGGATTTTCCCTATTTTCTGTTAACAATTTGAAACAGACAAACACACCTTACATTAAGTAGTTTGGTTTGCATTACTTCCTTTTTAAGCTTCTCCTAGAGTCCGCTGATCTTCAATTGTAAATTTGGTTCATATTCCAACTTGTTTGGTACTAAGATATAGTTGTTATCGGTGGCGGACCCAAGATTTTGTGCAAATGGGTTCAATCTTAAAACTATATAAATTTAGTCGTAAAATAGTAGTTGTCAAGTGGGTTCAAATAAAATATTTATGCAAAATTTACACAGTTTTAATCCTAATTTATACATATATACAGTATTATTTTTTTGTGATAACTGAACCCGCAGTCACCACTTGGTCCGCCACTGGTTTTTACTGTCAATAAGCGCTTTGAAATGATTTGGTTAATTTTGAAATTAAAATTGAAATTGAAAAGGCCAGAATTTATTCGCAAACTGTATGATATCATTGTAGTCTTATGTATTCTAGGATTATAGTCAGAAAAGACGGGGAAATGAATATATGACCAATTAACAACTGCATCAATTTTCCCCGTTACAACACGTTTATTTATTCATGATCATGGTCACATCCACAGTAGCGCACCAAGTACTATTTTGAGGTACGTGATATTCTATATATTGACTAAAATGAACATGACCCTTGATTGTGAGTAGCTCTAGGACGCAAGAAAGATACTAGGGAGCTGAAGAATTTAGGAGAAAAATTAATACAGTTGAGCTTCTCGCATAGGCGAATTCATGATTTAAATTATATGGGTTCAGCCTATAATAAAGTTCTTAATATCAAACTCATTGTATTTTTAAAATTATGGGTTCGTATCTACGATTTGTTGCAACTTTAGTAAATTTTTAAACATAAATTTATGTTTCGCATGGAAAGTTATGCATTCAATTGAACCCAGTGTCAGAAGTCTAGATGGCCTCCGGCTCCTGGTCCTGAATTAATTTCAACAACTTGCTGTATCACTTGTAAAAACCGATGAATGAAATTTCATGATCTGTAGATCACGCGCCACCAGATTGTGATCGTGACTCATAGAGTCATACAGTTGAGAAGATAAGAGAAGGTTAAGTCATTGCTTCATTATATTCCCGTAATTAATCTCAACAGGATATATAGTCTCTTTGATACAAGTGTGTGTGCTGACAAATTCAAGGGGCAATATCAAACCCACCGGCGGAGCTCCATACTAATATTTGAATCCCCCAAGTGGATCGACTTATTTTATCACTTCAAAATATTTTTGAATTATTCAAATTGAATAAAAATATTAAGCTAGCGTTTGGCCATAGAATAACACAACAACTTTGGCAAAGGATTTTTTCTGTTTATGGAGAAGGGCAAAGTCGCGTGAGTTTAATGAGGGAAAAGCGAGTAGATATGGATTAGTTGGGTCATAATAATAGAAAGTGAACTTCTTATAAAATACAAAAGTTTGGGGTAATTTTTAAAATTTTTTTAAAAACCAAACGGTAATATTTTGGGCTAAAAATAGTTCTTGAGCTGGTTTTGGGATATAAAAATTTGTCAAAATATGGAGAAAATATAAACAAACATGTGTTTGCCAAAAAGAATGTGGAAAAGATTTGGCAATATCTATAACCAAACAGGGACTAATATTGTACTTGGTGATAAAAATGAAATCATTTCGAGAATTTAGAAAAAGCATGTACAAAGATATTTTTCTTAAAATGGACTTGAACAATTCAAATTGTTTTCTACATTATACTTATTGGTAAATATTGAAATTGCTCTCTGCTTAATCATGACAGTAAGGAATAAGAGAAAAATCACCATATGAAATGAGCAAAATAATGTTATTATAGTGAAAGAATTTACACTCTGTAATTTCGAGTAAAATACTCAAGAGACTAGAGACTCAAAACACAGCTATACATCCAAAAAAAACAATCATCTCTTGATTTAGATATTCCATTATTTTCTCACAGATTATATATTTTCTTCTTAAACTGTTTGTGATGCTTCTATTGGTTCTGTGTCATAAAAGAATTGTTCTTTTTTATAGATGAAAAGAGTCTTGTGTTACGATCGAAATAATCATGTGTAGTTCTGAAGCTAGAAAATTAAATTTTGAACAACAATAAATCAGATAACAATAACATACTCAGTATTATCCCACACTACGGGGACGATAAATCGGATAACAAAAAAAAAATTATAACAAAAAAGACACAAATAGTTGACATGGTTCGGTCAATTGACCTACATTCACATGCGGAGATAAGCAATCATTATATAAAAGAGAGTACAAAAATATTGAAAGAACAACCTCACAAAGAGGTAAACACAAGTGGCAGACTAATATGTGTCCCGATATTCTACTTCTAAACAAGACTCTCAACCCACATATGGCTACATTGTGGATGATAATGAATGAGAAGGAAGGATCCTTAATTTATAGAAGTCCAAATATTTTCCTCCAAGAAAAATAACTAGTCAAATATGAGAGATTTATAATTTCCTTATAAGAAAAGGAAAACTCAATTATGGTAAATATATCGATCATTCCTTCATAAGATAGAAAAACCATATATGGGAAGCAAATCAGGACAAACACCTAACAATTCTCCCCCTTGGCATGAATTTTCTAACAAAATAAACTTGATCCACCTACTTCACATCAACAGGTCACATCTCCAAATCTCTATAGTAAAGTTTTGTCTCAATGTGAGTAGTATTATGGTCAAATTTCTCAGACAAAAATCATGATTACCGTCAAATAGGCTGCAGCTAGAACTAAACTCGTCAAGATGAACATGTATTGAACCTCACTCTGATACCACTTGTTAGGATTGAAATAATTAGGTGTCATCCAGAAAGCTAGTAAAGCAAATCTTGAACGATGATAAATCAGATAACAAAAGAGAAATATACCAAAAGAGACACTAACAGTTAACATGGTTCGGTCAAGTGGCCTACATCCACATGTGGATATAAGCATTTCACTATATAAAAGAGAGTACAAAAATATCGAGAAAATAATCTAACAAAGAGGCAAACACAAATGGTAGGCTAATACTTGCCCAAAAATTCTCCCACTAAACAAGACTCTCAAACCCCATATGGCTACATTGTGGATTCTACTGAATGAGGCGAAAGGATCCTTAATTTATAGAAGTTCAAACATTCTTTCCCAAGAAAAAGGATTATTCCTTCTAAGAAAAGGAAAACTCAATTATGATAAATATGTTTCCCTTTCCTTCGTAAAATAGAAAAATCAAATACGATAAGAAAATTAGGACAAACACCTAAACACAAGAAATGTTTTTTCAACAATGAATTCTAGCCATGCAATTTGGCACATGCTCTTTTATATCCGAGGCCTAAAGACCTAAGCTTGGCATTAAGCCAATTATGGTTGTAGTACCATTGCACCTACCACCCTTTTGGAGGGATTGGGCATCCATGGCTTTTTACAATATTGAAATTAAGAATGTGTCTTTTTGAGATCTCTTATGTATAAAAGAAGATCTTTTATTTGTAAAAGCAAATCTTTCATATGTAAAAAAATGAGATTGAGATCACAAAACTAAAAATAAGTTTGTAATAGACCACATAACAATTTGATCCCTTTGGAGGTTTTGATGGGGTGTAATTGTAATTAAGACTCTAATTCTTTTGATGAGTTGATCACCTTCTTTGGTTCATAACACTCTCTTCCAATATGTATGACTATTGTTTTCCTCATTTTGGGATGTATTCCAAAATACTTGATATTTTTAAATATTTATAGTTTTCACAATTCTAAAAATTATCTAATATTAAGTCTAAATGTAGTATTTAATATTTATATATCAGACTAATCTTTCAATTCACAACTTGGTTGACAAATACCGGTTAATTTTGCGAATAATTACTGAACTTTATCCGTTGTAAAAAAAGAGTTATAAAACAATTTGTATCATAAAAAATAATTGAACTTTACTCACTATAACAGTAAAGTTATTAGACTTTATCCACTACGATTATAATTTTATATTAAAGTAATTAAACTTTACCAATATAATACTCTCTGTGTTTCAATTTGTTTGAATCTATTTAACTGTATACGAAATTTAAGAAAAAAGAGAAGACTTTTAAAATTTATGGTCTAAAATAATCTGTAAATATTTTGTGTGACTATATATTATATCACTAAGGGTAAAAGAAAAATTTTAAAATTAAATTATTTTTAAATTTAGAAGGAATTTACTCTTTTTGAAATAGACTAAAAAGAAAATAAGTTATTTCTAAACTTTATCTACTATAATGATAATAACTACTCATCAAGATATTTTGCTATTATAGTCTGTAAAGTTATGTGATTTTAATGGATAAACTTATTTACTTTAATATAACAAAAAATTAATTTTGTGACATTGATGTGAATAAAATTACCTAATATTAAGAGCCCGTTTGGACATAAGGATTTTTTTTTTTCGAAAAATTTTCATCTTTTTTTTTCGAAATCAGTGTTTGGCCATAAATGTTTTACTTGTCACTTGAAGATGAATTTTAGAATTTTTCGAAAATTTAAAAAACTCCAAAAAACTATTTTTTAAAATTTTCACTCAGATTACTCACAAAAATTCAAATACAACTCAAAATTATATTCATGTCCAAACACAACTCTAATTTTTAAATACATTTTCAGTTGAAAAGAAAATTCACTTTTTTTTGTTTTTGTTTTGTTTTTAATTTTACCATTCATATGTCGAAAAGCCCACTAAATGGAAGCAAAGAGTAATGCCTATCTTTCTACTTTCTTTCCTAGACAAAAAAATTAAAAAGAACTATACGACAGGACAAGTGTACAATCAAAATACAGCAGAGGAAATCTCCTCTATTTGGATCGCCCACTTCACCTTCAAGAATCTCCTACAACCGAACTGCTGGGCATTGTACATTTTACCGTATTGTTGTTGTAAATGGGGGAAGGAGAAGAAGAGAAATGGTGTGTGGTGACTGGTGGAAGAGGCTTTGCTGCTCGGCATTTAGTGGAAATGCTGATTCGTTATGAAATCTATCATGTCCGCATTGCTGATTTGGGTCCGTCCATTAAACTTGACCCGACTGAGGAAAAGGGTATACTTGGTCAAGCCCTCCAATCAGGCCGTGCTGTATATGTATCCATGGATCTTCGTAACAAATCCCAAGTCCTCAAAGGTTCTTTCTTGATTTGCTAATTTTTCTACTGAATCTTTTCTTGTTTTTGACACCCAAAAATTAGAACTTCTAAAGTAGTAATTTCTTCTATTAAAATGTTTAGAGGAGGTTACTAGTTCTTGAATATGGTCTTATTGCTCTTTCTAGTGAATTTGCAGTTGTTTTTTCCACCCAAAAACCAGAACTTTTGATTCTTGAATGTGGTTGTTTTGGTTTTATATTAGTTACTTATTTACTAGTAATTTCTTCTTTTACCATGTCTAAAATGTTTGGAGGAGGTTACTAGTTCTTCCAGCTTTAGTTTATCAATTAAAGTTCCATCTGTTTTCAGCTCTAATGTGGAATCAATTAGGTGATTTCTTATGTTCCAATTGTTTTATATAAAGTAAGCATTGTATCAGATGTACTTTTGCAGTCATCCTAGCTATTTTATCAAAACTTATCTTTTTGACTTTAGCATCTGAAATTACTTATGTTGCATGGAGTATTCGTTTGCTCCAAGTATCCATGCTAAATAAATGTAACTCGGATATATGCATGGGCAGAGCCAAGGTGGCGGAAAGGGGTCCAGTCACCGAAAAATTGCACTATATATATAAGGTTAAAAGTTTTTTTGTATATATATATTAGCTATTGAATCCCCTTAATTCCTTCATGCTTTTTTTTTAAAAAAAAATATTCTTGAATCCCCTTGGTGAAAATCCTGCTTCTGCCACTGTAATTTCACGTATATGTATCTTTCAAGATACACTAGAAACTCGCTAAAAACTTGACGTACCCTACCTATACCTGTACCAGATACTTATCGGCCAGCATTTATGCCCGAGTCCATGTGATATAGGAGATGGCCCATTTTATTACGTTGTTGTGTCTTAACTTTATTCATTTGATATTTGCAGCTTGTGAAGGAGCTGAGGTTGTCTTCCACATGGCTGCTCCAGATTCATCAATCAACAACCACCAGCTCCACTATTCAGTTAATGTGCAAGGTAATGGGAAAGCTTTAAAAAATATTTTAAGAAAAATGATCTTTCTGAAGTTACGGCAGCAGTTCTATTGTCAGAACTTCTTAATGCTCTTTTATTGTCTGTCTTTACATGAAATTTTTATATCTCTCTCTTTTTAATTGCATAAATATACGTGAAGGAACCCAGAATATAATTGATGCTTGCATTGAGCTGAAAGTGAAAAGACTTATTTACACCAGCTCTCCCAGTGTGGTGTTTGATGGAGTTCATGGAATTCTAAATGGGGATGAATCACTGCCATATCCTGCTAAGGTAGTGCCTTCCTCTGCTGTATACTCCATCCAAGTGAAAAATAAATCCTCGTGTAACTGACAGAATTTTTCAGCATAATGATTCCTACTCTGCAACCAAAGCTGAAGGAGAGGCACTTGTTATCAAGTCAAATGGTACCAAAGGGCTGCTGACATGCTGCATTAGACCTAGCAGTCTTTTTGGCCCTGGTGATAGGCTGCTCGTTCCTTCACTAGTTGCAGCTGCAAAGGCAGGAAAATCAAAGGTGATTTTAGAGCCTCATTTTGGTTACGCGTGCATCTTTTCAGTCCGCATCACATTCGTGTTATATGCAAGCCTTTACATCCGAAACTAGACATATATAATAGGTCAGATTTACTGTTGTAATAGTTGGAAGCTTGTATAGCATTGATTAGATCTATCTTGAGGAACTTAACAACAAGTGATTTGTACATTCTCTTCCATGTCACTTATTATTATTGGCATTCTCTATGGCAAATTATAGACAAGGTGGGTTGCTCTGATGGTAAGCACCCTCCACTTCCAACCAAGAGGTTGTGAGTTCGAGTCACCCCAAGAGCAAGGTGGGGAGTTCTTGGAGGGAAGGATGCCGAGGGTCATTTGGAAACAGCCTCTCTACCCCAGGGTAGGGGTAAGGTCTGCGTACACACTACCCTCCCCAGACCCCACTAGTGGGATTATACTGGGTGGTTGTTGTTGTTGTTGTTGTTGTTGTCTCTATGGCAAATTAACCTACTTAAAGGAATTGAAGAGTGGAAAATTGCAGATGCATTCTACCATCTTTTCATTATATGGTTGGCTTTTAGCTTTAATTCTCTAATTCTTATACAGTTCATTATTGGTGATGGCAACAACATGTATGATTTCACTTACGTGGAGAATGTAGCACATGCTCATGTGTGTGCAGAACGAGCTCTAGCATCAGGAGGAGCAGTTGCAGAGAAAGCTGCTGGGAATGTAATGTTTCTTTGTTTTACATATTCTGTAATTTTTGAAAAATCTTAGCAAGCAACTATACGGTATCGGACCTGTGCCTTATGCTTTAATATCAGTTGCATTTCTGTTCTTCGAAATTGTTTAAGTAGTGGCCTTAATGCATGGAAAGATCCATAATATGCAATTCAATGGAAATTTTTGAGTTTCCATTCAAGTCTCGTATGTTTCTTGTATCCATCCCACATGATTGAGATATGTTTGCAAAAAAGTGATCAACCTGATGACCTGATCTCATGCAGCAAAAATGCTTGAGCTATATGCATACACTTACACTGCATACCAGAACTCTATTGATTGGGTGAAACTCATTAATTTCATTTAGGTTCTCCTTAGTTTTGAAGTTCCACTTGTATGCTTGTGTAAACAAGATATCTCTTAGCTAGTTACGAATTCTATGTCGCTCGGACTCTTCAAAAATGTCGCCGGGTGCGTATCGGATCCTTCAAAAGTAGTGAACTTTTGGAGGATTCAACATGGGTGTGGCAGCATTTTGGAGAGTCTGCGCAACATAGGAACTTACAATTCCACGAAAAGCTAAATTCTAGAGGGTTTTTAACAATTTAAGGTTACCAGCTGTTGTGTGGCCTTAAATTAGTTTTTGTTTCTCTGTTAGTAATTTCCCCCCGTTTTCTCCCTTTCTCTTGAAATCATACCCTGAACGCTAATTAGTACAATCTTCATATTTAGCAGGTTATATAGACTTATCGAAAAGATCTGTTGGTAAATTTTTTTTATGGCAATAACCAGGAGGGGCATACTTGTGCATCCATTGTATTTGGACCCATAATTGTACAGCAAACAATAAAATAAGAGCCACCTCGCCGGTCTTCCTATTCGTTTGCTGGTCAGGGAACTCAACCCTTGTGCGTAGTCATAATTTTGTTTCATTTTCTCTCTTCAATTTAATGTTGCACCAAGCATTCAAAAAGGGGACACCTTTCTTGTTTTCATTTTCTTTTGCTAGTCTGAAAGCAAAATTTTATTTTCCCCACTCTCTCCAAATTGGTTTTTGCTATTATACATCTGGGGATGGGGGTGTGGAATAAAGTTAGATGTCAAAATGATTAAATTATAACATGCATAAAGCATATGATTATGCTATTTGCTTACATGTCATGGTGCCTCTGTGAAAAAAGAGAAAAGCTTAATATGGGATTTATTAATTCTTGAATGTGAGCTTTGTTTAGATAATTCTTAGATCAACAAATGGTGTTTGCAGGCATATTTTGTCACGAACAAGGAGCCCATTAAGTTTTGGGAGTTTGTCTCACTTATTCTTGAAGGTCTTGGCTATGACAGGTATTCTCATTTGAAGTTCTTTACCCTGAATTATTTTTTTTGGCACCCAGTTATTCCTTTTACAATCATGTGTTTCCTCTTCTCCTGAAATATCTACCTTGATTGTCTTATGGTGAAAAGTATTCTAAATCTTTTTACAGGTTTGTTCCTCCTAATGTTGGAACTAGAATTGTTACACACTTTATTGTAATTCTGAAAAAGAATTTGATTACTCGAAAGGTTCAAGTTCATAGATGGAGAAAAGGATGTCCTTGGTGACAAAGAAAAACTAGTGAGAAACTTCATTAAACAAAATATCATCAAGGTTTTGAGTTTATCCTGTACCCTCATCAAATTACAATTAAAAAAGGTACTTGTTGGAAACCTTTGACGTCGGTTTAATGAGTTAAGGGTGAGGAAACTTTGTTTCTCAAGTATAGATAAAGAAAAGCATTCCATATAATCCTTAATGTTTTTTGCCTTTCTCCGCCCTGGATGGATAAGTTTATACAGAATTTTCATTCAATTTAGGGTTGATGTTGATTATCAAACTTGACAAATGTTTAGCTTGCTCATCAGAAGAGCTATGTTAATGGGTCTAAATGTTTGTATGATTGAGAGAGGGCCCAGGAGGAGGGGGGGGGGGGATCCTCTGG
>AWOL01S0080632.1:3697-29625 GCA_000715115.1 Nicotiana otophora | reverse complement strand
TACTATCACATAGCCTAAGCATGATTTCTAACATGATTTACAATCAAATTTTATCAACACATATAGAGCATATAGCTAATAACAAATTATTCAACTTTACAGTTTTTCGGGACGGACCAAGTCACAATCCCCTCGGTGCACACCCACACGCCCGTCACCTAGCATGTGCGTCACCTCCAAAATAATCACATGATTCCAAAATCCGGGGTTTCATACCCTCAGGACCAAATTTAAAACTGTTACTTACTTCAAGCCGTGAAATGCTTTTTCTGCAATGTCCTTTCCTCGTGAATTAGTCTCCAAATGCCTCGAATTTGGCCATAAATAATTCATTTCAGTCAATAAAATTTATTGGAATTAATTCCATAAGAAAACAATAATTTTCCATAAAATCTAAAAATTAGCTCTAAAAGCGCTCGTGGGGCCCACGTCTCGGAACTCGACAAAGGTTATACAATCCGGAAGCCCATTCAATCACGAGTCTAACCATACCAATTTTACCAAAATCTGACCCCAACTCTACCCTCAAATCTTCAATTTAAACCAAGAGGTTTTACAAATTTTCCCAACTCAATTCACCAATTTAAATGATACAAACAACCATGAATTCGGGTAATTTAACCAATATTGAGGTAAGAACACTTACCCCGTTGGTTCTTCTGAAAATCACCCAAAATCGCCTCAAATTCGAGCTCCAAATCGTCAAAAATTGAAGTCCCATTTTCAGAACTTAAACTCACTGCCCATGCTTTTCTTCGTCGCGAACGCGGTCAGTGCCTCGCATTCGCGAAGCACAAAATATCTCCCGTCCAATTTCCTCCTTCGCGAACGCGACATCACCCTCGCGTTCGCGAAGCACAAAATGCCTCTGCCTCAATGCCTTCTACGTGAACGCATTCAACCCCTCGTGAACACGATGCTTTGTTCCCCCTCACTACGCGAATGCGACACCCCTTACGCGAACGCGTAGACCAATTGTCTGGGGTCCTCAGTTGCTTCATCTCTACTTCGCAAACGCGTAACACTTCTCGCATTCGTGGTGCACACCCAGTCCACCCTTCGCGAACGCATGCTTCTCTTCGCGAACGCGAAGAGAAAATATTACCGCATCCCAGTTCCTCTTCGCGAACGCGAGGCTCCATTCGCGAACGCGATGAAGGAAACCAGATGGTGCATCAGAAAAATTCCAATAGAGTTCCAAGTTCAAAATCCAACCCGTTAACCATCCGAAACTCACCCGAGCCCCTCGGGACCTCGACCAAATATACCAAAAAGTCCTAAAACATCATACGGACTTAGTCGAACCCTCAAATCACCTCAAACAATGCTAAAATCATGAATTACACCCCAATTCAAGCCTAACAAACTTTGAAATTTTTAATTTTTACAAACGACTCCGGAACCTATCAAATCACGTCCTATTGACCTCAAATTTTGTACACAAGTCATAAATGACATAACAGAGGTATTCCAATTTTCAGAAGCAGATTCCAACCCTGATATCAAAAAGTAAACCCCCGATCAAACTTCTCAAAAATTAAACTTTCGGCATTTCAAGCCTAATTCCTCTACGGACTTCCAAATAATATTTCGGACACGCTCGTAAGCCCAAAAGTACCATACAGAGCTATTGGAATTATCAAAATTCAAATCCAAGGTCGTTTACACATAGGCCTATATCCGGTCCACTTTTCTAACTTAAATTTTCAATTATGAGACTAAGTGTCTCATTTTACTCAGAGTTCCTTCTGGACCCGAACCAACTAACCCGATAAGTCATAAATCAATTGCAAGACATAAATTGAGCACTAAATGGGGGAACGGGGTTACAATATTTAAAATGACTGGCTGGGTCATTACAAAATAGATACAACATTGGGCTCCCAAAGAAAGATGAACTACTTCCATTCTTTGCTATTGCATCGGCGACTCCATTTGCTCCCCTGAACACACATGTCACTAATGGATCACCTTATCTAGTTAGCATCCATCTGCAATCATTAATCATATTTTGATGAGAGCAATTATCATTAGTCAACATGGTAATCAAGTCTTTACAATATGTTTTGATAATCAATTGGATGATGTTTTTCTCCACAACTAATTTTAACCCTTTCCGAAGTGTGAGGATCTCCATGTAGATGTTAGTATCATGAGGTATAGTTATATTGTAGCCTAGTATCCAGTTATTGTCTCTATCTCTAAAGACTCCCCCCCACATGCCACCCTTCCCTAGACTCCCTCTATAGGATCCATCTATATGGAGCTTATTGTCACGTCCCGAACCTGGGCCTGGACGTAGCACGACACCCGATGCCTGACTACTATGACCGAGCGAAACAACTGGTTGGCTGAATCAATATGTGATATCATAACATACTGAATGTGAAATATAAAATTACACATGTTGATATATTAAAAGTCTAAATAATATAAATCAAAGTATGGAAATACTAATACAATTTCGAAACATATTTGTAACCAGCATAGCTTAACACGAAAAGCCTACGACTCTGTCTAACTGTTACTCTAGTCTATGAAGCCTCCAATGAAGTAATGAAAATACTGAATGCCTGAAAATGCTAAAGACTATAAGGTAATGATAATTCCCCAAAAGAACTGGGGATCACCAAATAGCTGGTACGAGAATCCTAGCACTCTGAATCATCAATCTGTAAATCATTACCTGCGTCGTGAGATGCAGTCCCCAGGCAAAAGGGACGTCAGTACATTTGGATTGCATTGGTATGTAAAGCAACTGAAAGAAAGAACTATAAATGTTGAAACTAATACTAAGCTGATAACTGAGAATTGACAATTGATAACTGAAATGATAACTATTAAAACTGAAACTGAAATGATAACTGATAACTGAAATAATAACTGATAAATGATAACTGAACTGAATAAAGGAAGTAAGGATATGAATACTCCCTCTTCTGAATGATGAACAACCTTTTTATCTAAATAAATAAACTGCGGCTTCAGGCCCAATATATATATGCATAAACTGCGGCCTCGGGCCCAAGTATACGTATACATAATTGCGGCCTCAGGCCCAAAGATGCATAAAGCATAAACTACGGCCTCAGGCCAAAAGATGCATAAAGCATAAACTGCGACCTCAAGCCTCAATACATGTGTTCAACATTCAGCTATTTAAAAAAAGAAACTGAGAAACATAGTGTAAAACATGATACTAAAATACTGAACCATACTGAGTTACTTGATACTTGAATGTTAAATAGGACTAGATTAAGACATGTATTCATGAACTGATTATGAGAAATTATGCTTCAATTATTTATGACATGTTAATCTAGAGTGAGACTCATGGGAATTAAAAATAAGTCTATATTGATTATGCACTGAGCTCACAACATTCGGAATGAAAGTCACGAACAAATTATGAAGCTAGAGAATAGAAGTTCTGCAACTGTTTAGGGAAACTAGGCTTAACTATATTTCTGAGGAAATTAGTAACGTCGTAAAAGAAATGTAGTGAAGGGAGAATCATTACCATTTCCAAATATAGAGAGTTAGCTTTACATACCTTAACTTCCTGCTCTTGAGCATAATACAACATTCGCCAAACCTTTCAGCTTTGATCTATATCAATACAAGTCAAAGGGATTCCATATTAGCAATAATACTCATATTTTGGTCACTTAGGCATTTTATCAAACACTTGGTGGGTATAAAGCTTCTTAGCCCTTATTAATGGTATTCCTACACCCAACAACCCATTCTCGTGCTCCTAGATAAATTCTAAAATCTCAACTTGCTATAATCAAAACCATTCTTCATCATCCATAAGATAAACAACACCATTAATAAATAATCAATAATCAACAACCCAAACCAATGACGATTGATGCTTTTCTATCAAATCCATCAACTCATATCTCATGAACTTAGAGTCTATAATCATTAATCCAAAGCTATAATCAATTAGAGGGTGAATATATTACCTTTTGGCGTTCAATCCTCTTGAATTCGTGTTCTAGGGTTTCTTCTCTCAACAATGATATCCCAATCGAATATATATTGATATGGAGGATTTACCCATATTAATAAGGTGTTGGGAAATTGAAATTAACTTAGAATCACCATTAGAACTTACCTTGGATGGTGGAGGGACCTTTAAGGAGTTAGGTTCTTGAGAGCTTTCCTTTCTAGAGCAAATTTTTGTGTTTTGGGGTGTGGGGAATGGAGTAGGGCTTTAAATACGACCCGCTGGGTGCGCCCCCACGCACCTGAAGGCTTGACCACGCAGAATAGCAGTAGCATTGGCATAATTGCACGGCCACGCACGTGACCATCTGGGCGCGCATATTGTGCATTGCTCTGTAAAATGCACATAACCTTTTGCACAGAGTTCAGTTCGGGCTCTACAATATATAGTTGGAAAGCTATTCCAAAGGGCTACAACTTAAGTTTTTTGCGTTTTCCCAAATTCCTTACAATGTTTCACTACATCTTGCTGCAAGACATACCTTTTGTAAACTCAGTCGATTTTATCGAATCTTATGTACCTCACTCTCCGTCTTGATGCCAAAACAACTATTTTCACCCATACTCATCCCGCTAGGACTTCATATGTCTAAAATATCAAATTAATATCCATTTAACATATCCGTGCCTAGTCCAAATGTACGGGGTGTTATATTTTCTCCCCCTTGGGATCGTTCGTCCTCGAATGATTGTCACAACTGTAACTTCTGCTAACTCCGGACCTTAAACAAGTATGGTGGAAACATGAACTTTCTTTAACACTTGCATACTAAACTGAATGAATACATGATTACCGAACTGTTGAGATACTGAACTGAATGACTACTGCATTTACTGAATACTGGTGTACCATGGATACGTGAATACTGAACTAACATGGATTTATGAATATTGAACTCGCACGAATATTTGAGTATTGAACTAACATCAATATCTGAGTACTAATATGGCATGAATATCTAAGCATTGGACTGACATGAGTACTTGAGTATTGAACTGACATGAGTATCTAAGTACTAAACTGACATGAATATCTAAGTATTAGAAACTTGAATGTCATAACATGACACGTGAAGTATTAGGTGTACAACCGCTAATTCTGGTGGGAAATCCAACTCATAAGCTATTTGCCCAATCTTTTATAGGATCATATACGGCCCGATGTATCTAGGACTGAGCTTTCCTTTCTTTCCAAATCTTATAACACCTTTCATTAGGCGAAACTTTCAGAAACACCCAATCCCCAACTTGAAACTCTAGGTCTCTATGTTGCACGTCCGAATAGGACTTTTTGTGGCTCTGGGCCGTCTTCATACGCTCTTGACTCAACTTGACTTTCTCCATAATATGATAGACCAAATTTGGTCCCAACAACTCTGATTCACCAACTTTAAACCAACCAATTGGCGATCTACACCTTCTCCCATGCAGAGTCTCGCATGATGCCATATTGATACTATAATGGTAGGTGTTATTATTACCAAACTCAATGAGAGGTATCTGATCATCCCAATTACTTTTAACATCAAAGACATATCCTCAAACGTCTGAATAATGCGCTATGCCTGGCCATCTTTATGAGGATGGAAAACTTGTGCCTAATCCTTTCTAAAAGAACTTCTAAAAGTTCATTTTAAACTGAGCACCACGGTCCAAAATGACGGACAACAGAGTCCCATGGAATCAGACGATTTCATGAATTTACAACTTGGCATAATCTTCTGTTGAATCTTTAGTCTTTACTAGCAAGAAGTGTGCTGACTTGGTAAGTCGATTTATAATCACCCAATCAAATCATGATTTCAAAATGAGCAAGATAATCCTGTTATAAATTCCATATTTACCATCCCCACTCAAAAATATGTGTATTCTATGTTAAAACACTGGCTTTCTACTGCTCAACTTTCACTTTCTGACAATTGGGACACTTGGCCATAAAGTTTGCGAAGTTATTTTTCATGTCATTCCATCAATGAATCTCCTTAAGATCATGATATATCTTTGTGGAACCTGAGTAAATAGGATACCTAAAACTCTGGGCTTCAGACATAATCCGCTCTTTAAGCCCATCTATGTCTGGAACGCATAGTCTGCCTAGGTACCTCATAGTACCATCATCTCCCCCTTGTTCAAAAGCCATCATCTTATGCTTGTGAATCCCCTCTTTAAGTTATAACCAGTAGGGATCATCAATCTATTTCTCTTTCGTTTCAGCTACTAAGAAGGTACAAGTGCCTTTCTGGACACAACTCTGCCATCTTCGGTGTCCGAAAGTCGAACTCCTAGCTTGGCTAAGCGGTGAACGTATTTCACTATAGATCTATTGTCTGCCTCAATCACGAGTTGCTTCCCATACTTGATTATTTTTTTAAGATACTTCCTGAAAACACTTATAGAATTGTTGTGAGCTAAGTCTATACTCCGAATATTAGAGTCTCGTGCAATGGCACTACCCTCGTTATGCATAACTAGGCATGACTTTATAGTTTTTTTTATATCCCATGCTAAATATGCATGTTTCAAATCTCCAACTGGACTTACTGACGATTTTCACATCTCCTCCTTAGACCAAAGGTTAAGGTCTTGTACTAGTGGATCCTTCTCTGTTGCTGGGATCCGAACAACTTTTCTTATCTTCTGTAATTCTTTGCACTTTACGTCAATGAAGACTCACCTTCTGAATTACTTCTGAGCAATCCTTCTTACTAAGAAAAATTATATTACCTATATAAATGGAAAGTTAATGTATTCATAACTATCATACACAATCTTAATGATTTAACTTTGCTCACGCTGTCAATCTTGGGGAAACCCCATTTCGATAACTCGTAAAGTCTATTCTTCTGTAGTTTGCTCTCTTACTGTCTAGCTGATTTTCCTTTCTTCCATTATCACTGTACTTCGGGTTTAACTTAAACTATTTGGGTTCTAACACGTGTTCGGTATTTCAAACTGTTACCCACTCACTAGTGTTAAGCTGGCTAAGCAAATCAAATTCTACCTCTACTAGCTCTGCTAAAATTGTTAATTCATTGTATCTACTCAGAACTTACTTAATATTCTTTCACTAACCACCTGCTAGCATCAAGTTTACTTGTTTTGCTTTGAATAACTAAAGTGAAGCATAAGGTTTTTTCTAACTTCCCTCAGCATATGACCTTGTTCTACGGTCACATACTTATTTTTTGTTTTCTTGAACTATGTACATGGATCACACTTAGGGAAAGTTCATATGTCTTAAACGAAATTGGAATATTTAACCCCAAACTTTCTATATACTTCAAAATCATATCAGACTATGATCATCTGGGGTAAACACTTAGTCACATAACCTAAGGGGGAACTATCTTATCTTTTATTTAACAATAATAGCGGCTTCTTATAGTAATTCACTAACGTGGTACTTTCTAATTCTGATTTGAATAAATCTAAACAGCTTAAAATTATTCCCTAAAATTCAATAACGCCTTCTCTTGGTTCTCATTCCGTACATCATGTCTTCTTAGTCATATACATGAGTCGTACAAAAAAACACATCGTTAGTAATGACCAATGTTTCTGACTCCTAGGTATGTTTCCCTTAGGCCCTTTTTCTGTCAAAAACTATATGGCCACTGCAGTTAAATTCTTAACCTGTTACACCATGGGGTCTGACAGCTAAACTATCATCATCCAACATGTGGCTCCATTTCCAAGAATTAAAAATGAAATTGTTTCATGAGGTAAAACACATATGGATATACTACCATACACAAACTTGTCCTTCAGAGTATACCATCATCGAATAAATTACTTCATGCACCATCCGATGAGTCTTGGGTCTTAATCTGAACCTGAATTATGCGAAGATTTCAGTATAATTGTTACTTACATTTTCTTTGAGAACCCATATGCATCACTATATACTCACAAGTCACCAGAAATTTTGATACACTGAAAATTGGATATTTGGTAAACATATAATTGAATACTAGCGTACTGAATAATCATAAACCTGCTAACTGAAAGACTATATAACTAGTAACTGAGGTAAACGGATAACCACAAAATGTAATGACTACTTTTGTACTTTCTGATAAGGTTATGCTCTAATCTGTACTACTATTTATTGCATCCCACTTTCAACATCTTCTCAAGTCTCATTTGTTACCAACATATACTCCATAGTTATACCACAATAGGCAAATCATCCTTTCTAGAACCTTGGATTTTTTTTGCCCGTCGCTTGGGTATTCGATATGTATGGAATTCGATAGTAAGAGAATATTACCTATTGCACTAAGTTTCATGGCCTGATCTAGAGTAGAAAAAAATGAGACAATCCTGGATGTCTTGGTAGTTAACCGTTTATATGAGTGACCGACACACACATATAAAGGAAACTCTACTGGACACGGCTTCATAGACTCCCGAGGACTCTTGAACCTAGTGCTCTGATACCAAGCTTTGTCACGCCCTGAACCTGGGCCTGGACATAACACGGCACCGGTGCCTGACTACTGTGACTGAACAAACCAACTGGCTAGCTGAATCAACATGTAATATCATAACATACTGAATGCAGAAGATAAACTTACACATTTTGATATACTGAAAGTCTAAATGATATAAATCAAAGTGCAGAAATACTAATACAATTTCGAAACATATTTGTATCCAACATAGCTTAACATGAAAACCTGCGACTCTGTCTAACTGTTACTCTAGTCTATGAAGCCTCTAATGAATGATAGAAAACACTGACTGCCTGAAAATACTGAAGCCTGTAAGATAATGATAATGCCTCGAAAGAACCGGAGATCACTAAATAGCTAGTATGAGAATCCTAGCGCTCTGAATCGTCAACCTGTAAATCATTACTTGCACCGTAAGATGCATGCCCCGGGCAAAAGGGACGCCAGTACATTTGAATTACACTGGTATGTAAAGCAACTGAAAGAAAGAACTATAAATGTTGAAACGGGTACTAAGCTGATAACTGAGAATTGACAATTGATAATTGAAATGATAACTATTGAAACTAAAACTGAAATAATAACTAATAACTGATAACTGAACTGAACAAAGGAAGTAAGGATATGAATACTCCCTCTTCTGAATGATGAACAACCTTTTTATCTGAATAAATAAACTGCGGCCTCAGGCCCAATATATATGTGCATAAATTGCGGCCTCGGGCCCAAGTATACGTATACATAACTGCGACCTCAGGCCCAAATATGAATAAAGTATAAACTGCGGCCTCAGGCCCAAAGATGCATAAAGTATAAACTGCGGCCTCGGGTCTAAATACAGGTGTTCAACATTCAGGTATTTAAATATAAGAACTGAGAATCATAGTGTAATACATGATACTGAAATACTGAACCATACTGAGTTACATGATACTTGAATGTTGAATAGAACTAGATTGAGACATGTATTCATGAACTGATTATGAGAAATTATGCTTTAGTTATTTATGACATGCTAATCTAGAGTGAGACTCATGGGAATCAAACACAAGTCTATATTGATTACGCACTGAGCTCACGACGTTCGGAATGAAAGTCATGAACGAATTATGAAGCTAGAGAATAGAAGTTCTGCAACTGTTTAGGGAAATTAGGCTTAACTATATTTCTGAGGCAATTAGTAACGCCGTAAAAGAAACGTAGTGTAGGGAGAATCATTAACATTCCCAAACATAGAGAGTTAGATTCACATACCTTATATTCCTGCTCTTGAGGATAATACAACATTCGCCAACCCTTTCAACTTTAATCTATATCAATACAAGTCAAAGGGATTCCATATTAGCAATAATACTCATGTTTTGGTCACTTAGGCATTTTATCAAACGCTTGGTGGGTATAAATCATCATAGCCCTCATTAATGGTGTTTTTACACCCAACAACACATTCTCTTGCTCCTAGATAAATTCTAAAATCTAAACTTGCTATAATCAAAACCATTCTTCATCATCCATAAGATAAATAACACCATTAATCAATAATCAATAATCAACAACCCAAACCTATGACGGCTCATGCTTTTTTATCAAATCTATCAACTCATATCTCATGAACTTAGAGTCTATAAATATTAATCCAAAGCTATAATCAATTAGAGGGTGAAGATATTACCTTTTCGACGTTTAATCCTCTTGAATTCGAGGTCTAGGGTTTCTTCTCTTACCAATGATGTCCCAATCGAATATTTAATGATATGGAGGATTTACCCATGTTAATAAGGGGCCTTTAAGGAGTTAGGTTCTTGAGAGCTTTCCTTTCTAGAGAAAATTTTTGTATTTTGGGGTGTGTGGGACGAAGTAGGGCTTTAAAAATGACATCCCGGGTGCGCCCCCACGCACCTGAAGGCCTAACCGTGCACCCGAATACACAGAATGGCAGTAGCACTTCCAGAAATGCGCGGCCACACACATGACCATCTGGGCGCGCATATTGTGCACTGCTTTTTAAAACGCACATAACTTTTTGCACAGAGATCCGTTCGGACTCCACAATATAATGTTGGAAATCTATTTCAAAGGTCTACTACTTTCGTTTTTTGAGGTTTCCCAAATTCCTTACAAAGTTTCACTACATCTACTGCAAGGCATACCTTTTGTAAACTCAGTCGATTTTTATCGAATCTTATGCACCTCACTTTCCGTCTTGATTCCAAAATAACTATTTTCACCCATACTCATTCCGGTAGGACTTCATATGTCTAAAATATCAAATTTATACCCATTTAACATATTCACACCTAGTCCGAATGTACGGGGTGTTACATTTATAGACTCCTGATTCGGGTGGGTTCCATTTGATGTACATAGTGGTGTTTATGTTAGGCGTAGTTTTGGAATCAGTCAGAAGTTTGAACTCAATAGCCCTGTTTAGTATGAGGTTAAATGGCAAGGGCTTGTTATTTTGTTTGAATATTCTTTCGTTCCTATGTAGCCGGATGTGCCATAGAATAAAAGGTATAAAATCCGCCTAGTTTAGGATGTAATTATACCTAGGTTTTGACGCGCATTGCATTTTAACCCAGTAGTGTATTGCTTACTTGTCGGTTGAGTGGAATGGGTAGTTGTGTTTTATGTGTATTTGGTCCCAAAGAATTTTGGGTTGGGTGCATCTGAAAAAGAACATGTGCTCGATATCCTCGTTTTTCATACTACATATGCTGGACGGGCAAATGTTCCTTATAGACAACATAGAGGCTATTGCGAGTCTATTATGAACAATTGTCCATAAGAATGTTTTAATTTTGTTTAAAGTGTTTATTTTCCAAAGCTAGTTGTAGTCATTTTTTTTTCAAGAACATCTTTGTTGTTGTCATTAAGGATTTTGTAGGCAGATTTAATTGAAAAGGTGCCATTAGTCCCTTCATTCCAAAAGTAGCGATCTTTAGCTAGCTGAATTTACTTGATGTAAATATTGAAGATGCTGTTTTTTTATGTTGACAGGGATCTCAAAGGATGGGCTATCAGTGATGATCAAGTTGTTAGCAAGGATATTAGACAAAGTTTGATCTTGTTCATATTGCATCATAGACCTTGTATTAAAGATCATAGGGGACCCATGTTATTTATTCAGGCGTCCTGCCAAATTTTAATAGTCCTTGCGTCCCCCACCTCCCAATGAATCCTTTTTCTACATAACTGACCCCCATAGTGATGTTTTTCCTAATATGGGAGTTGTTATGTAATACTTGATCCGACAAGGATTCCTTTTCTTTTGTATATTTGTATATCTCCATGCCAGACTTGAATTAAAGGCTTGATTTTTATTTTTCCTTTATGAAGTCCCATACCACCCCCACTTTTAGGTCTAGTAACTGTGTCCGAATTTATTAAGTGACGTTTTCTTTTCACAGCATTGCTGCCCCATAAAATATTTCTTTGTATTGTGTCAATGTTTTGGAGAGTTGCTTGAGGTAGAGAGTAGATTTACATGACGTGGTTTGGGATAGCGGCTAGGATAGTTTTAATCAAAGTAGGTCTGCCCGCTAAATTAAGATGGTTAATTTTCCAACCCTTGAGCCTACTATTAAGCCTATCTATGATGAACTAGAAATGTTTTTTTAGTAGGTTTAGAGTTTAGAATAGGGTAGCCTAAGTACAAGACGAGGCGTGAATTGTAAAAATTATCTTTAGTCGACTACCTTTTCTCGTAGTTGATTACCATGATTCTGCAGATAATGGTTAGTATACCAAATAAAAGTAAAGACACGTAATAAAAATAAACAAAAGAGATAAAGATTTTTATGTTGGTTCGCGTACCGATGTGGTACATACATCCAGTTCCCTTGGGTCACAGGGGTTCTCTTAGATCTTCAATCGAGCAGTTACAATATGAGAATGGTTTTCTTACGTTTACCACAAACGAGTTACAATTGATTTCTTGACACAATCTTTCAACTTTTTTCTTTTTCTCTCTATCTTTTGATACACCTGTAAGCTTGGGAATATAATATTTTGTAAGAAGTAGAAAGACTGAAAACTAGAATGAAAGCTGCGTATTTTCTCTCATTATTCCCCTTCTTCTTTTTGATAGAGCTTGATGAGGCTTCTGACTCTTTCGTCCGAGGTTCGGAAAAATTGTCACGACCCGATCGGTCGTTTTGTGTATTTGCTCTCCGTTACCCCTTTTATTACTTCACACTTATGTGTTTATGTCTTTATGACTTGCAGGGTTGATTAGTTTCGTTCCAGGAGGCTTTTGGGTTGATTTGGACCCTTGATTCTAGACTTAGAAGTTTAAATTTGAAACTATTGACCAAACTTTGACTTTTGTGAAAACGACCCCGGAATTTTATTTTTATGACTCTGATAGCTTCGTATTATGATTTCGGACTTGGGTATATGCCCAGAATTGATTTTGGAAGTCTGTAAGTTGATTTGTGTTGATTTGCCGAATTTGGCAATTTTAAGTGAAAACGTTTGACCGTAGGTTGACTTTTAGCTATTGAGCTCGAAAATTAATTTTGGGACTTGGAATAGGTCCGTTATGACATTTAGAACTTGTATGTAAAATTTGGCGTCATTCGAAGTTGAATTGATAGGAACCGGACGCGTAGCTATAATTTTAGAAGTTCTTGATATTCTCTTTGAAGATCAAGCATGTTAGAGTCCAATTCGTAGTTTTAGATGTTATATTTGTGTTTTGATCGTGCGAGCGAGTTTGTATGATATTTTTAGACTTGTGTGGATGTTTGGTTTGGCGCTCCGAGGGTTCGGGTGAGTTTCGGACACTTAAACGGAATTGTTGGTTTCTGCAGAGGTCCCAGATCTCACAATTGCGAGGTCTGAGTTCACATTTGCAAATTTGAGCCAAGCCTGCTGGGTTCGCATCCAGTGTTCTCATTTGCGAGGTGTGCCAAGAATGAGCTAGTTTGGATTTGCGATCGCTTTGGTCGTAATTGCGATGATAGTGGAGATGGGAGGGTCTTCGCATTTGCGGGGTTCACAATTGTGAACCCGAGGTCGCAAATGCGACTAGACAAATAGCTGAGGGACGGTATTTTTGAGTTTATTCTCTCATTTTTGAACCCTAGACTCGGTAGGAGACGACTTGAAGAGGAGATTTTCACCTAATCATATTCCATCAACTTATCTTAGATTTTAACATCAAAATCATGTGAATCAAAGTAGAAATTTATGAAACTTTATCAAGTTTTTGAAAAATAAGAAATTGAGTTTTGGGAGTCGAATCGAATTTTGAAACTAATCACATATATGAACTCGTGGGGTCATGGATAGACGAAATCTACCATTGGACCCAGGTTGGGACCGGTCGGGCCCCGGGTTAACTTTTGTTGACCTTTTGGGAAAAGTATGAAAATCTTAACTTTTTCTATTGCAATTGAATTCCCTAGCATTGTTTGATATTATTAAGTCGATTTTGGTTAGATTTGAGTTGTGTGGAGGCGGACTTTAAGGGAAAAGCTATTTACGAGTGTTGAATTAGCCTAATTGAGGTAAGTGTCTTGCCTAATTTCGTGTGGGGAAACTACTCCTTAGGATTGATATTGTTTGATTCAATGCTAAGTGAAATCCGTGTACGCAAGGTGATGAGTGGGTACACGGGTTGTACGTAGTATTCGATCTGTTTAGGCTACTTAGATTATTTCCATGCTTTAATTGAAATGCCATATTATGTTCTAAATTCTAATAGTCGAATCGTCCTTAATTGTGTTAGGTTATCCTTAAATGTCTTAGTTGACTTGTTTAGTATTTGTTCTACATCTTTCTTGCTAAATTGCTCCCATGCTATTAGTTTAACTTGTTGCTCCTTTATTGTCACATGTTATCTCTTCATTTTGACAAGAGTAGGTTGCTCTAGTGGTAAGCACCCTCCACTTTCAACCAAGAGGTTGTGAGTTCGAGTCACACCAAGAGCAAGGTGAGGAGTTCTTGGAGGGAGGGAGCCGAGGGTCTATCGGAAACAGCCTCTCTACCTCAGGGTAGGGGTAAGGTCTGCGTACACACTACCCTCTCCAGACCCCACTAGTGAGATTATACTGGGTTGTTATTTTTTGTTTGTTTGTTATCTCTTCATTGTTAATTATCATTGTTGAATTGATTGTTCATGTTGCCCCGTTATTTTTTGACTTCCGTTAATTGATACTCATTCTTGAGGGTTATTTTATTTATTATGAGTTAGTCTTATCTAATAGTATGGTGACACATTATTTTCTAATTATTGAGTTTATTTGATATTGAGGTTGTGGAAGTCTTTAACACGTTGAGGCGATGTTGGTTATTGTTGAAACATCTATCCTATTGAGCATTTTCCATCCATTATAGTTGTTGATATTCTTATATACGTTGTGGTGGAGCCATGGATTATTGTTGTGGAAACGTTGATGTTGTTGTTGTTGGCAAGTTGTGATATGTGGGCACTTGTAGTGCGAGTTGTTATTGTGATATGATATTGATGCGCATGCGGCGGTATAAGTCTTTGGTTGATGTGCATGCAGCGGTATAAGGTGGAACTTATGTGCGTGATTGCTTGTAGGAGAACAACATGAAGCCACACGACGCCATAATGTGGGCTAAAGTGTGTGTAGCTATTTCGGAAAAATTATTTTCAAAACTTATTTTCAAATGTAAGGCTCACGCGGCAGCATAAGGAAAGATTGTGATTGAAATTGAGAAGAACACGACGCGGTACCTAGATTCGTGTTCACAATACCGTTAAAGTGCGTGTAGCTATTTTGGAAAAACTATTTTCAAAACCTATTTTCAAATGTAAGGCTCGCGCGACGGCATAAGGAAGGATTGTGATTGAAATTGAGAAATTTTGAACACGAGGCGGTACCTCGGTTGTTATTCTAGATTATGCGAGGAGGTACCTTGGTTTGATTTCATTATACACGAGGTGGTACCTCATGATTTTTCTTTCTATTATTTCATGTTGCAAAGTGTCATGGAAAGAATATTTCTTGTTGATCCATTCGTTATCATTCTAGTAGTTGTAGTCCATACATGATCCTTATATCACTTTAGTTGCTTCTTTCATGCTATTTCTACTGTTGATTTCCGGTATTAGACCATGCTATCATCTTGTTCTATGTTAGTTGCTTTCTTACTTCCCATTTTATATTTGTATTTCATTTTATACTGTCTATTGGCCTCGTCACTACTATACTGAGGTTAGGCTTGATACTTGCTGGGTACCGTTATGGTATACTCATACTATGCTTCTGCACATCTTTTTGTACAAATCTAGGTACGTCTGCTAGTGCCGGTAGATAGAGATTCTTGCTAGCTGGAGACTTCAAGGTATGCCTGCTTGGCTTCCGCAGGACTAGGAGTCACCTTCCTCTATTCTCGTTTACTGTTGTACTTACTTTCAGACAGTGATATAGTAGTTACTCTTATTATACTCTATAGATCTTATGACTCATTTTCACCGATTTTAGGGTATGAACTTGTGAGATTCTATTTACAAGCGGTTTTATCCATCATTTAGTCGCTTTCAGTATCTTGTATTTGTATATCTGTCCAGTAGTTGCTATTTATTAGGCTTACCTAGTCGTAGAGACTAGGTGCCATCACAACATGCTTTGGAGGAAATTTGGGGTCATGACAAAAATCATTTATGATGTGATTTTTATTTTGAGGTATTGTTTTCTAAGAATATAACCCAAGGTAGCCTCTTGAATCTATCGTGCGAAGTACAGCCAGATTCATCCTTGATAGGCTGAGTCTATTTTAATCTTCTCGATTAGTGAGCTTGAATCTTTTGCTGATTTTACGCATTTGATTGATTCCCTTTCCTTCCTTGCTTTCTTGAGAATCTTCAGTTCGTTTAGCTGATTCCCCTTCCTTTATTGTTGTCATGATATATGCCTCTGATAGATTTGAATGCGATAGTCGTTGGACTCCAATTGTTTCTTCCACCTCTGATGCACTTTCCTTCCATTGCTTTGGTTAGTTTCCATGTGCGCATGATAGATATATTAGTAAAGTTTTTTTGTTTTTAGTCATCATTAAAATTCAGAACCTAACAATCTCCTCCTTTTTTATGATGACAATAAACAAAAAGAGTTCGAGGGATCTAGGGACACTTCCCTTTTAATGTTGTATTCCTGCTCCCCATGTCTTTGATTTTGTTGTATTCCTGCTCCTCCTACCTTTTTACTTTTTTTCTTCTCCCCCCTTTGACATCAATCAAAAAGAGCAAGAAGAGATATACAAGCAATTGCAGATAATAATATAACAGGCATGCAATTCATAGTTATATACAACTAAGTAGTTAAACTTAAGCAGAAGTGGGCATAGTTGACTATATACCCGATCAAGCACAACAAAAATAAAGTTTTAAAACACAAAAAAGATAATTGTTTAGACATACCAAACAATCAATTTCTCCCAAGGAAATATTTCAGAGTGTTGATCACTTTGGTGCAAAAGCTGTCATACGAAGATTCAATCTCCTTGGTGACTTTATTCAATTTCTCAGTAACATCTTGCATAACCTTGATTCCTTGCCTCTTTGTGGTCTGAAGATTGATCCTTAATCTGGCCACATCTGCTCTAGTATGCTCTGTCACATCCCTGATTTTATCCACCTATTCCTGCATAGAGGTCAGCAAATCCTTGATACCTATAATGTTTTGATGCATTAGCAGCAGATGTTCCGAGGAAAAGGATTGGATGGCTTCAAACTTAATTCCTTCAGTGCCCTGATGAGTTGTAGACTCTGGGGCTTTATCTTTCTTGATCAAAGTTTCTTCCACTAAAGTGTATCCCATCATAGCAAATGCAGTTTTATCATAGGTGTTGGATATGATCTTAGGGGCAAAGGGAGATAAGTCCACTTTCATGACTTGCAAAATGTGAGATATTAGTAGACCATAGGGCAAATTGTTAGCAGAAGAAGACACATCCCTAATACTTTCAAGCATGTATTGGCGTATTTAGGCAAACCAATTAATAGATTTTCCATTCACAAGACAGTACAAAACAAACACATCTCTAATAGACAGAGTGCTGAGAGAACCAATATGGGGTAAGAGGGTGGAAAAAATAATATGGGCTAGCACACTATGCTCAAATTTCAAGTTTTTAGGGCCTATATCGGGGGTGAGGGGTGGGGGGGTTCAGACAGAACACTTTTTACTTCTTCAAAAGATACTTCAAAGTCATCAACCCACGAATGTTGTACAAAGAAACTATACCCAAGAAACTTAGTTGCAAAAATCTTTTCAAACTGATAAGAGGGAAGAATGATGAGAGTTCCAAGAACCATGGATTCCAAATCATCTTTGTCATTCATAAACAAGTTTGCATAAAACATACGCACATGCTCTTCATAAACTGTGTCACCAATAATGGCAAATTATAAAGAGTGAAGTTGTTGAGTTTCAAACAAAGAGATAACATCACAGTGAAAAATTTTCATATATTTCTACCTTACAGAACGTCCATAAGCAATCGACTTCCCTTTGTAGGGAACAAATTTGAATTTTTCCTCGGGACTATAAAAGTTCATCTTGTCCTCAGGCCCAAATTCTACACTTTTAAAATTTCCCTTCTTCTGTGATTACTTTATGAGGTTCGACTCCATTGGGCTTTTAAAAGACCTTGAGATCAAAGACATTAAGCTTTCATACCATAGTCCATAGTCGACGTTCCCCTATCAGATATCTGATCATTCGTTTAACAACAGTTAAATAAGATTATTTGGGAGCTCACTGATACCTTGCACACTTGCAAGCACTAAACATGATATCAGGTCGACTTGTAGTAAGATAGAGTAGAGATCTAATCATACCTCGATAAATTATTTCATCAACACTCTTACCGTTCCTATCTTCATCAATGATGGTTGGTGGACTCGTGGGAGTCCCAATGGATTTGGGATTGGACATGCCAAGTTTCTTTATGATCTCTTTTGTGTACTTAGTCTGGCTAATAACGATCCCTTTCTGGGATTACTTGATTTGTAGCTCAAGGAAGAATGTTAGTTCACCCATCATGCTTATCTCAAATTCTCATTTCATGATGTTTGAAAAATCGTTGCATAATTCAGAGTTAGTACCTCCAAAGATAATATCATCAATTGTACAATTAAATTACCTTTGTCTGAGTACTTAATGAAGATAATAGTGTCAATATTACCTCGATCAAACCCATGTTTGACCATAAATGCACTTAGCCTTTCATACCATGCTCTAGGAGCTTGCTTAAGGCCATATGGAGCTTTGGACAGCTTATAGACATAATTTGGAAGAGATTCACTTACAAATCCTGGGGGTTGCTTAACATACACATCCTCATAAATGAATCAATTTAAGAAAGCACTTTTCACATCCATCTGAAACAGTCTAAAGCACTTGTGAGAGGCATATGCCAATAGTATATAAATTAATTCTAACCTGGAAACAGGAGCAAAGGTTTGTTCATAGTCAATTCCTTTTTGTTGCGAGTATCCTTGAGAAACCAGCCAAGCTTTATTTCGTATCACTTAGCCAGATTCGTTTAGCTTGTTCCTGTAAACCTATTTTGTTCCAACAATATATGCATTAAGAAGTTTAGGGATAAGCTTCCATACCTTAGTTTTTTCGAATTTATTAAGTTCCTCTTGTATTGCACTTATCCAGCTATCATCTCCAAAAGCCTCATCCACCTTTTTGGTTTAAATTATGAGATGAGAGCAATATTTGGCGCCTGCTTTTGTGATCTTCTAGTTTTCATGCCCTCTTTAGGATCACCAATAATGGATTTATGAGGATATACAGGTTCACTTTCACTCATTTGGGACAGTTGTAGCTGATTCTTTTTCGACAAGATTTGGTTATTCAGATGTGAGTGATTCTTGATTTTTTATGTGACTGTAAGTCAACTGATGTTGATAATTAGTCGCATCTTTGTGAATGTCCTCAACTGCATGGATAAATTTTGAAACTATGGCAATTTTCTCGTTATCAAAAAGTTTTTCATTCCTCAAATGGGGGTTAGTATCAATAAATACAACATGAATGAAAGTTCATTTATTAAATACTCTATATGCTTTACTTTTGGTAGAGTATCCAAGAAAAATTACCTTCGTCGCTCTTTGGATCAAACTTACCAATGTTGTCTTTTTTATTTTTGTGGATAAAAGATTTGCACCCAAATGGATAAAAATAACTGATGTTGGGTCTTTTATCTTTCCATAGCTCATATGGACCCTTTTTTAGGATAGGTCGTATCAGGCATATATTGATAATGGGACATGCAGTGCTTACCGCTTCTGCCCGAAAGTGGTGTGAAAATTTTCACAATCAAGATTCCTTGATCATTGCAGAAGTTTTCAAAGGCGTTCTACATCTCTTGTTGCTGGGTTAGAATCAATTCATATACTATTGGCCTTTGCCTCTCACAAGGTAGCCTCTTGAATCTATCCTAAGACGTATAGCCAGATTCATCCTTGATAGGCTGAGTCTATTTTAATTTTCTCGATTATTGAGCTTGAGTCTTCCACTGATTTTGCACATTTGATTGATTCCCTTTCCTTCCTTTCTTTCTTAAGAATCTTCCATTCATTTAGTCGATTCCCTTTCATTTATTGTTGTTCTGATGTATGCCTCTAATAGATTTAAATGAGATAGTTGTTGGACTTCAATTGTTTCTTCCGCCTCTGATGCACTTTCCTTCCATTACTTTGGTTAATTGCCCCGTGAACATGGTAGATATATTAGTAGAGTCTTTTTATTTTTTTAATCATCATTAAAATTCAGAACCTAATACTTACCAACTTTGTAGATTGTTTCATGGATAGGCAGTTTCTAATATTGTCTCTACTTCCTCCATGGGTATTTTATGAGAAGATAATTCAAGATTTTTAAAAATTAATAGATTGGCCAGAGATATTGCAGAACCTATTGAGGACATATATAATAGAGTTGCAGCTTTTAGCATTTTCTAGGAGGATTAAGTCGTCCGCAAAAAAGAGATGAAATAGAGGAGGCCCATTGTTAGAGATTCTAATTGGGTCCCATCTACAACGGTCTATTTCATGGTAGGTGAGCCTGGAGAGCATTTCCATACAGATGATAAAGAGTTAGGGGGATAGAGGATCCCCTTGTCTAATTACTCTGGAGGGTCTCAAGAAATCAGTATTTGAACCATTAATTAGTATAGATGTAGATGTTGTAGAAATGCATGACATGATACGATTTATGAGGTCCTAAGGAAAGTTAAGGGATGTTATGGCAAACCTGACAACGGACCATTCAATTTTATCAAATATTTTTTCAAGGTCAATTTTAATAATCATTTTCTCTTTTCTGCCCTTTAGTCCATTGAAGTGGTTTAGGACTTCACTAACAATCATAACATTGTATGATGATCTTCTACCTTTAATAAAACTAGTTTATGTTGGGTGGATAATTTTTGGTAGTAGAGGTTTAATTCTGTTTACTATATTCTTTGTGAAGACTTTGTAGGCTATGTTGCATAGGCTAATAGGTCGGTACTGCTTACTAGTTTCAGCATGTTGGTATTTTGGAATTAAGCATATAAAGGTAATATTCATGTCCTTTATCATTTTTTTGGTGTTAAAGGTATCTAGACAGAATTTTATTAGCTTGTTTTTTGTTTAATTCTAGAACCTCTGGTAAAGAAAAGTATAAGTCGTCCAGTCCTGGAGCTTTGTAGAGTTTAAAGGAATAAACCACCTTTTTAATTTCGTTAATAGTCAAATTGTGGCTGAGCTCCTGCTAGTCATTAAGGTTTAAAGTTGCATAGTAAGACATGTAAGTGAGCTTTTTGTAGGATACTTGTTGGCTAGTTGTGAATAGGTTGTCATAGTAATTAGTTATTAAGGTAGTAATGTCTTTTTGATCATAGTACCAATTCCCCATATCATCCTTAAAACTAAGGATCCTATTCTTTCCTCTCCTTTGCATTGTGGTTATGTGAAAAACTTTTGTTTTAGCGTCACCTTCATTAAGCCATTGGACTCTAGATTTTAGCTTTCAAAATTCCTCCTCTAGTTTTAAGATATTATTGTAGTCCTCTTGTAGCTTCCTTTCAAGGTCCAAGGGGAATTGATTGGCAGCATACTTGGGGGAATTTTGAATTCCATTTAATCTAGCAATAATAATATTCTTTTTATGAAATATGTTCCCAAAGTGTCATTGTTCCATTTGTTTTTTGCATTTTTTGTAAAGTTTTCTATTGCCTTTATAATATTTTCTTGATTAGACCATGAGTCATCGACTAAAGTTTTAAACGATGGGTGATACATCCACATAGACTCTACATGAAAGACCTTATTTGTGCGTGTAAAGTGTTTTTTCCATATCCAGCTTAATAGGACAGTGGTTCGAATGAATTCTAGTTAGGTGAGTAACATGGGCTTCCTGGTATAGGTTAATCCATTCTGAGTTGGCCATGTACCTGTCCAGTATCTCCACGATTATAATTTTTTATCTTTTATATTTATTAGTCCAAGTATATTTCGATCCTTTAGAGCCTAGGTCTAGCAGTCCACAAAAATCTGTGCAGTTTAGGAATCTAAATATTTTTTTATTATTAACTAGAAGACCTCCAAATTTCTTGCTAGAGTTAGTAACTTCATTGAAATCTCCCCCTACTAGCCATGGTCCCTTGTAATTACTAGCTATTATTTTTAGGTTATTCCACAGTATGTTTCCTTCCTCAAAAAGATTACTCGCATGAACAACATTTAACAACCAATGGTGGGGAGAGTTGGATACCTTAATCATTGCGTGTTGTTCCAATTTTTATCCATTATTACCTCGCCAGCATTCCACATCATAGTCATTCCACCTGAGTTCCCTTGCACAACAACTTGAATCAGATGGGTGAATCCAAAGTCATCTTTGATACCAGTTTTGTTTCTAGCATAGTTACCAAAAAAGGTTCGTTGTAATCCAACATAGAGATGAAGGTTCTCCTGAAGTCCTCAATCGCTGCCCCTCTACAGTTCCAAACAATGATGGTCATTGATCTATTCAGGGGTTGAGAACTCTCTCCTGGGGCAAGGATTGGACTTAGAGGAGAGGGACCCCATCCAGTTTCTATTGTCTTGGTTCTTTCAGTCGTTGCCGTACAGAGTTGGGATCATGACTATCACATATTTGTATATTGTTGGAGGACTCAACAGCACCCTTATATTGATAGACCATTTCCTCAAATCCTTGGGGCAACGTAAGATGAAACATTTTTCTTTTCTTTCCTTGAACACAATTGTTCTTAATATGCTTAGCATTCCATTCCACTATTCTTGATGTTGATAACCCACCCTCGTCTTCCTAATCTTTGATCTGTTGTGGGGCTTGTTGAGGGGTAGCTGCAGCCGTTGCCATTGTTGCATGGTTGGTGTTGAGATGCTATTCCTGCATTGGGATCATTGTAGGAGTCTGTGTCTTGTAGAAATTGTTCTTGGCATGTGCCGGTTGGTTGTTTACTTGGTGGGGAAATTGAGATATGATTTGGCTGTGTTGGGGGCTATTGTGGAATAGTGGGATATTCAGGCTGAGAGATATTGGGGAAGTTTGCGTACTTCTCATTATGTAGTTCAGGGGGATGGGTGAGGATCCATTATTGTGGTGGGTGGGTGCATTTGATTTTGGTAGTTTTGAATGGCCAACTATGGGTGGTTCGCAATGTTATCCATTCCTATCCTCAAGCCATTTGTCACAATTTGGGCCAGGTGATTTGAGTTCTCGATTTGGATGATGATATCATGGTCGTTGTATTGTAGGTTCATGTTCAGGGAGTAGCCCGTCAGTCCCTGCACAAACCATGACTGAGGAGCATGGTTCATGGGTAGTGGGGGAGTTTTGTAGAGGATAGGCTGGTTGTGGTGCATAGTGTGGTGGTTCATATAGAATTTTTGGTACCGAGTGTGGTGCATGGTATGGTGGTTCATGTGGTTTTGTTGGTTGTGGATCCAAACATTCCTCATGTTCCTTTGGTATCTCTTGTAGTAGTTGTTTGTTGGTAGCCTTGGCATTGTTTGTTTTATTTATCTTTCGAAGTTTCTCTAGAGTTGGTTCTTTGTACAAGTTGGGGTTGATTATGGGTGGTGGTATAGGATTTTTAACTTGTGTTAGGGTCGTATCAATTTTGTCTGTCATCTGATGGTCATCCTCGTTTGTTCTAGAAGTGTTATTGGTGTCTAGTGGTATGCTTTGGGGTGGGTTGTGACAAGTTTCAGGCATGCTAATTTGGATTTTCTAAGGTATATTATCCTTTGACCCTTTTGGATTGTTATCATCATTATATGTTGTTGGGACGTTTTGTTGGTAGGAGTGGTGATATATGTCCTGTTGCCGTTAGTGGTAGTCTTGGTTTCTATATCCATTGGTTTCTTTGTTTGGGTTTGTTTGTTTTCACCATTAAATATTGTTGAAACATTTTGTTGGATGGAGTGGTGGTCTATGCCCATATTTTCGTTATTTCTCTTGGGATTGTATTAGGTTTTGGCTCTCTGTTAGTTAGTTTTTGTGTAGGGGATTGATTAATAGGCTTTCCTACGTTTGGAATGTGGGTTAAACTAGAGTTATGGTAATCTTCATTATTATTTAATGGTCCTGGTGTTTGGTTATTAAATCCAGCTATTAATTGTGTGCCAGAGGCGTCAAGGTTATATGGTTTTTGTGTTTAACCATTGAATTAATGGACTGATTGTAGGTTTGATTCTTATACTCGTTTAGGGTTTTTGGGGTATTGGTTATGCCAACTGGGACTGTAGGTAAAAGGTTGTGTTGATCCTTAGGTTTACTATTATCCCATGTACTATACGATGGTCCCGCCTTATCAGTGGTCCCTGTAACTTTTTGCCTAAACTCTTGTATTTGGTGTTAGTGTATGCTTGTGCTGATCGCCTGCGAGGATCTTGTCACCAGAGTTTTACCATAGGCTTTATTTTCCTTCTTGGATTGTCTTTGATGAGTTTTAATGTTATTGCCGAGTTATTCTTCCCTTTTCCTAAATTTCTTTTGATGGGTTACGATGGTCCATTGGTCTACTTCCTTCGTAAGTGATTCAACTTCTTGTGTTTCGCCCCAATTCGTATGGTTTTTGACCTCCTTACCTGATATTTGATTAGGGCAGTTTACCTGTGTGTGTCCTAATCTTCCACATTTTATGCATAGTAAGTTAAAACCTTTATACTCTATTTTCTGGTAGTGCCTACCTATGATGATATGTCTTTTTTAAGGCATTTCTATGGGTACCAAGATGCAAACTCGCGCGTACTTCCCTCTCGTGATTGAGGTTGTACATATGTCTACTCGCATTAGCTTCCCTAGTTTGTTCCCAATTATTTAGAGGATTTCATAGTCGTAGAACTCTGTTTGGAGCTCTGGTAGCCTGACCCAGATATCTGAGTAGGTTAGTTGGGCTTCGGAGACCACAAATTTTGGTTCCCACTTCCTAGTAGTGAGGAACTGGTTTCCAATGGACTTGGGGGCCCCGTGGAGAGCTTTGTCATAGTTTTCTAGTTTTTCAAATTTTATAAGGTATTACTTAAAGCCTAGATCTATAAGTGTTAAGGGTTCCGTCGGCTTCCAAATGGCTATTATCTTTTGTTGTAGAAAGGGGTAGCTAACTCTTCTACCAAAGATCTTAATGATGAGTGCATTAGTCCAGTTTTTGTATATCAGTTCTTTGTCTTTGGAGGTGATGGGAATGAAGTTGTCGGAGTCAAACTGGTTTTCTGTTTCATCAGAATTATCAAAGAGCCCATGCTACGTTTGACTGCTATTTGGTTTCTGTTTTGGCCATTGAGCAGGTTATTAGTTTTCTTATTAGCAAAGGATAAAAAATCTTCGATACTATTAACGTTTAGCGCTCTACGCAGTTCTTTAATTACACAGTTCTTTGCTCTTCTCCTTTGAGTATGAGTTGGTTGCTATTTTTCTTCGGTTAGTGCTGCTTCACTGTAAAAGCTCGCCTTTATTTGTCCATTGTTTCTCTGTTTTATCCTGCATTTGAGGTGCAGCTTCTTTCCGGCGAGGACGGACTATTTCCCGGTGTGTTCAGATTGCCGGCAAGTTTCTTAAATTCCGACGACTTTCGAACAGCTTTCCGACGGGACATAGCAGGACTTGCCAGTGCTCTTAAGCAGATCCGACACACTTCAGGAAAACTTGCTCCAGGTTCTTTCGTTCTATATCTGGTACTCGTAGTATCGGTATTTTTATTATTATTTTTTCTGCTCGCGGGAGTTAGTACCTCCCGTTTTCCAGTTTCCCTTTGTTGTGTGAGTTAAATTGCTGGCATCTTACCTCGTACTACTTTATTTACCGTATTAGTGTGTCTGTTGTTGTAACTTATATTCTTCTGGTTTGGTCTATTGCCTTGTGTGATAGTGATTCCCCTTACTCTGCCGTGGGTATAGTGGTTGTGGTCTGGGATGGTCGAGTGAGGTCATGTCCTCGGGGGGAATGGGGGGTGGGG
>AWOL01S0080625.1:0-13076 GCA_000715115.1 Nicotiana otophora | reverse complement strand
AAGAATCTATGCACAGTAAAGTGGGTCCCATATGTGGGTCCCTTATACAGTGTATTTACTGTAAATACAATATTTCTACTATGTAAACAGTGTATCTACTATTTAGTGGGGTCCTCGATGGCGGCTTCACTATTGATCATACTCCACGTTTTTCTAATTCTTTCATCTGCTGGATGCAATCTTCCGCATTTTCTACGGCTTCATCAGATAATATCTTCTCTGATTGAATAGGCTTGGAATCTTCTACAATATCATCGTTGCTTGTTTCACTCCGCATTGAAGTGTCAGATTTTTCATACTGGTTAGTAGATTGAAGCAAGTTTCTTTTTACTTCTTCCAAATACTTAATTAATCCTCTCATCTTTATCTCCTTCTTGAAAAGAGATTCTTCTAGCAATATGCTTGACTGAGCTATCATCAATTATTCCCTTCTGGGGAGCTGCTGAGTATTCTTGAATTTTTGCTTCAATAGAATCCAAGAGTTCTTGACCGTATAACCTTTTTGTTTTGGGATCGTTTTTCATTAATTTATCCCAAATATTGTTGTAAAATATCCTATATTAGCAAGGGATTTGTTCTTCTGGGAATCCCAGCCCTGGAGTCCATTTATGAAATCATGGAATAAAGAACTCTATAAAGAAATATATTTGGTCAATTTTTTCCAAATAGCAGATATGATCTGCGTGGTATAATTCATTCAAATCTGGCGATACTTTAGTCCATTATTTATATAACATAAGAAATGGGTCAGGTAATATCTTGACTGTTGGACCGTGGTATGACCACCGATTTAAGAACCAATTAGGAATGGGCTCTACAAATATCTTTGCACATACCTTTATGAACCAAGTATGTTTATGTCTATCTTTATTATAATAAAGCACTTTATCAAATGCTTGGATATAATTCCAATATGTGAAATTCATACGAGTCTTGTTAAGGCTTATCTGCCTTTATTGCATCGTGAAAATTCCCCAATCTTCAACAGATATAATCTGTTTAATAATAATTTTTGAAAAGTTATAAACATTCTCATCCATGCTATAACCGGAAAAGTGCTGAAATTCTGCACTACCTGTACTCGTAAGAATGGTCTCATAATAAGAACGGGTTTTGTATGACTCACCCGGATAATATAATCTATTAATTAGATACCTTTGGAATATCTTCTATGGCTCATCTTTTCTCTGTATCTCAGAATTTTCTAAACGAAATATCATTTCGTTTTTAAGTATTTTTTCATAGGGTTTGATATCATCAGTGTCCTCCTTGGAAATTGAAGCAAACATATAACCTTGCTTTTGAGCAGCTAACTATGCCTGCAAATGACCATATAACGGGCTGTCCTCTGGAATATCTTCAAGATGAATAGAAGGAACTGACGAAGATTCGCCTTCGAGAGATATCTTCTCATTAGTTAAGCTCTTTTTTCCCATTTGTATCACTGGGGAGTTAGATGAGGACCCGTATGATGATCCTTGAGAATATAATTTTCCTGGGGATGATATTCCCGCTCTGCCTCTGCCTCTACCTCTGGCCCACGAAGGGTCCATGCTGCAAACATATAATTTATTTTATTCAGATAAATAATCTTCCATATCATGTCTAATTGTTTCAGAATAATCATCAATAGAAAATTCTTCTTCGACAATGTCATGAATAACTTTATCAATTATAAGACTTTGTAAGTCTCTATATAACTTAATCACTTTCAAAATAGTGATTAACGTTTTCTCATTTAGAAAAGTTTTATAGAAATTCATGATTAATTTAAGTATTCACGGGATAAGAAATCACGAAGAGAATTATCAATTCCCTTTTTATACTGAATTTCGAAATCAAAAGGGGCTAATTGAGCCTGCCACCTTGCAAATATTAATTTCGAAGCATCATGTTTAAAATCTTTGTTAAATATATATTTAACAGATTGAGCATCAGTTTTTATTAAAAACTTTTGATTGTATAAATCATCCTGAAATTTTAAAACATATTTAACAATAGTTAACATTTCATGAGCCACAATAGCATATTTGTTGTGGGCTTCAGTCCACTTTCCAGAATGAAATCTTATCAGATATTCACAATTATCGTTGGGGTTAACTTATTTTAAAATCCCACCATAGCCAATATTAGATGCATCTGTCTCAATAAGTTTTTACCATGCTGGATTAGCAAGAGTTAAACAAGGTAAAGACTTAACACGTTGTTTAATATTTTTAACCAAAGTAGTATGACTATCAGTCCAAGGTTTTTTATAATCCTTTTTTAGCCTATCATATAATGGGGTTAAATCACGAGAAATGTTTTTATAAAATTCGGATATATAATTTAAACTTCCCAAAAATCTTTGTAATTGAGTTATGTCAGTAATAACATCACGAAATTTTGATGCAAAATCAATCGATCTTTGAATAGGAGTAATTTTTCCTTGGCAAATATTATGTCCTAAAAATCTAACATCTGTTTGAAATAAAATCATTTTTGGTTTTGAAATAACTAAGCCATTTTGTATAACAATTTTTTTAAAGATATCTAAATGCTTATTATGCATTTCAAATGTTTTAGACAATATCAAAATGTCATCAATATAAACAATGATGAAATCTAGATATAGGTTAAATATATCATTCATGATTTTTTAAAATTTAGAAGGGGCATTCTTTAAACCAAAAGGCATAACATTCCATTCATATTGCCCGAATAGAACATTAAAAGCAGTTCTATAAGTATGCTCTTTAAACATTTGAATCTGCCAATAACCAGATTTTAAATCAAATTTCGAAAATATATTGGCATCATATAATCTTGCTAATAAATCTTTTTTATTGGGGATGCGATACCTTATCCACTTTAAATATTGACTTAAAGGTTTATAATTAATAACAAATCTAGGAACACCACGTTCCTTTTCAGCAGCATTATTAACATAAAAAGCTGTGAAAGACCAAGGAGATTTTGAGGGTTTTATCAAACCCTTTTGTAATAAATTATCAATCTCTTTTTTGCAGAATTCTACCAATTCAGCGTTCATCTGACAAGGTCGAGATTTAGTAGGAATATCATCCTCAGATAGATTATCTTCATATGAAAGAGTGACAATATGCTTTTTTGGATTCCAAAAAGCACTAGGATGCTCAACACAAATATCAATCGCAATTTGTTCGGAAATCAATTTAATCTTTTCCTGTACTTTAGTAGATTTTAAAGTATTAAAGATATTCATACTAAATAATTTTAATTGTAACGAATCAATATGTCTTTGCTTCATATCAATTAAAGCATTTATATCTCTAGTTACGAGATCTGTAACAAAAGTATAACTTATTCTTTTATCCTTATAAGTAGTTGTAAAACCTTTCGAGTCTATGCTAGTAAAAGGATAAATAGCGTTAATAAAAGGTGTTCCAAGTATAATTGGAGGGTATAACTGATTTTTAACCAAGCAAAAAAAGTGAGGAATGCAAACTTTATTCTGACAAATACTCGTATTAGACAATTTATACTTTATATCTAAAGCATGTCCTGGTGCAGATTTAACCATATGAGTAGTTTTTTGAAAATATTTAGTAGGTACTAAACTTTCTTGAATGCAGCTAACATCAACTCCACTATCAATCATAGCAATATTTGTAATAGAAAAACTATTATCAATTAGAATAGTACATTTAATATACCATTTATGGGCAGTAACAATTTGCATTGTTCCCAAAAACATATCATGTTTAGAATCAAGTCTAATAGGTTCTTCCTCAATATCATTTTCAGAAATACCTTTGTTTTTATCATTAGATTTCTCAGCTGGAAAATTGATATTCTCGATCTGAGTAATCCTACGATCACAAATCATTTGATTTTGTTTAAGAGATTTAATCTCCCTTTTTAAACTTTCAACTTCAACTTTTATATCATTGAAAGAAGAATTTCTTGCTGGAGTTTATTTTTATTTATAAGACGGTTATTAACTTCTAATAAAGAATAAGGCACAGAATATTCAAATTCTTTTTTTGAGTTTTCAAAAGGCTTTGAAGAACTTGAACTTGTACTTGCAGCCAAATTTATAATTTTTTCTCGAAGTTTTTCATCAGTAACTTCTTTTAAAAGTTCTATCACATTATCAGAGGTAATAGTTTTCATATTGAAATCTTGAAATTATGATTGTAATTTATAAAAATCATCATTATCACAAGTACATGTATTACCTTCACAAGTTGTGCAATTATTATCTAAAGTTTTATCACTATCAGATAAATCAAGTAAATCAACTTCATTTTCAGATGCCGAATAAGAATCACAATCTGATTCTGATCCAGATGTGTATAACAAACCATAAATCTTATTATGTAACTCATCGTCAATTTCTAAGGTTTTCAACTTTTGAAGCTTGCAACTTGGAGCTATGTGGCCAAATTTTCCATATTTATAACACTTTAGGTCTGCAAGATCTCTTTTAGACCTATCTTTCATAAATCTCTTTGACTTACGATAGTTTTTTCTAGTATCACGTTCTTTCTTTGATCTATATCTAAATCGCTTTTTCTTGTATGGACTATCCAGGTTAGGGTATCTATGATACTTGTGTTTCTTCTTCTTGCTATGAGTAGAGGTCTCGGGAAAACCGAACTGAGTACAAAAGTCTCCTAATTGTGATTTTTCTTTTAGCTTATTTTTCTTAAGCCGTGTAGACAATTTCAATTCATTACACAACTTTAATCCTTCTTGTGTACAGACTCCTATCAATGTTTCATAGGTATAATCTTTATACGGAATTTTTCCGTAACTACCCCTTAGAGTTTTTCTTACTCTTTCAGCAAATAAGGAGGGAAGGCCATCTATAAACCTAGTTTTTCAATGTTCATACTTATTTTCGGGCAATTCCATTACTCTACTCATAAAAGTATCTTTATACCATCTAAAATCGCTTAAGGTCCTACATCTAAGGCCATTTAGCAGAGTACGAACAGTCTCATTTTGATTGGTAAATATACCATTGAAATGTTCTAATATGGTAAGAACAAGGGTATAAACAACATCTTCTTTATTTTGCACTAGAGCCATGCCTAAGTTATCAACTCCTTCGTCAGTGGCTGTTGCATTAATAACTGACGCCTTTTCTTCAACAGTTAAATAATTATCCCACCAGTCACGAAGTTGGACAGTAAAACCTGCAACAATCATTTTACAAATAGTTCTATCTGTATTTTTCACACTTTTACAGATAGTTGCATACATAAGCATTCTATGCACAAGAATAGTCAATTGTCTATCAATCAAACCATCAAGATTCCATTCATAAATTTCGGAACCACTATAAGACGTATTAGTCTAATTCCAATCTCGTTCTTCTATTAACACATCTTGAGGAGTAGAACGATTATAATAATAAGTTTGCATTCTGGGTTTATCAGCATACTTACTATTCTTTTTGGGTTAACCTCTAAGTTTATTAAACTCTGACCAAACTTCATTATAATCGTCCGAGTTTGTTTAGTACCCTTAATTTTAAAGGCTGGCGGTAGTCCGCTCGGCCAGTAAGGATTTAAGAACCGAAATATACAAGAATTTTTATAAAGCTTTATGACTGTATGGAAGGATCTATCCTTTTACCCAAGTAAGGGGCCTGTCTGGATCTAATAGATATTCTTATTGAACCCATGTGTCTAGCGGTTCTAACCGTGAAAGAGGATGCCCTTTAACATCTTTAGCGGGCTTTAGGTTCACGGCTTGCTAGACAGAGCCACTAAGGCAAAGCCAATAAGAGTAGTGCTAGATTAGACTGTACCACTATCTCGGAACCAAGCCAAGAAACTATATAAAAATTTCTTTATATTTTGATAGAGGCCAGATCTTTCATGGTGTATATAGGAGAGAACTTAGATATTCAACATAGATATGAAATCTCTTAGCCGGACATAGTCACGGCCAGAGAGGAGAGACTAGAGAATAGACTTGAAATTAAAGTAAAATAAATACCTCTTGAGGCCGGGATGCAAGGCCTGAATACAACGAACTGGAGATTTTATTTACTTCAACAGAAAACAGTACTTACAATAGAGAGAGAGAGATTTACAAGAGAGAGAGAGTTTTGGCTGATGCCTCTCTCAAAAACAAAATGATCCTATATATAGAAAAGAAACGAAAAACAGAAAGAATCTATGCACAGTAAAGTAGGTCCCATATGTGGGTCCCTTATACAGTGTATTTACTGTATATACAGTATTTCTACTATATAAACATTGTATCTACTGTTTAGTGGGGTCCTCGATGGCGGCTTCACTGTTGATCATACTCCACGTTTTTCTAATTCTTTCATCTGCTGGATGAAATCTTCCGCATTTTCTACGGCTTCATCAGATAATATCTTCTCTGATTGAATAGGCTGGGAATCTTCTACAATATCATCGTTGCTTGTTTCACTCCGCATTGAAGTGTCAGATGTTTCATATTGGTTAATAGATTGAAGCAAGTTTCTTTTTACTTCTTCCAAATACTTATTAATCATCTCATCTTTATCTCCTTCTTGAAAAGAGATTCTTCTAGCAATATGCTTGACTGAGCTATCATCAATTATTCCCTTCTGGGGAGCTGCTGAGTATTCTTGAATTTTTGCTTCAATAGAATCCAAGAGTTCTTGACCGTATAACCTTTTTGTTTTGGGATCGTTTTTCATTAATTTATCCCAAATATTGTTGTAAAATGTCCTATATTAGCAAGGGATTTGTTCTTCTAGGAATCCCAGCCCTGGAGTTCATTTATGAAATCATGGAATAAAGAACTCTATAAAGAAATATATTTGGTCAATTTTTTCCAAATAACAAATATGATCTGCGTGGTATAATTCATTCAAATCTGGCGATACTTTAGTCCATTCTTTGTATAACATAAGAAATGGGTCAGGTAATATCTTGACTGTTGGACCGTGGTATGACCACCGATTTAAGAACCAATTAAGAATGGGCTCTGCAAATATCTTTGCACATACCTTTATGAACCAAGTATGTTTATGTCTATCATTATTATAATAAAGCACTTTATCAAAGGCTTGGATATAATCCCAATATGTGAAATTCATACGAGTCTTGTTAAGGCTTATCTGCCTTTATTTCATCGTGGAAATTCCCCAATCTTCAACAGATATAATCTGTTTAATAATAATTTTCGAGAAGTTATAAACATTCTCATCCGTGCTATAACCGGAAAAGTGCTGAAATTCTGCACTACATGTACTGGTAAGAATAGTCTCATAATAAGAACGGATTTTGTATGACTCACCCGGATAATATAAATTAATTAGATACCTTTGGAGTATCTTCCAGATGAATAGAATAAACCGACGAAGATTTGCCTTTGAGACTCATTAGTTAAGCTCTTTTTTCCCATTTGTATCACTGGGGAGTTAGATGAGGACCCGTATGATGATCCTTGAGAATATGGTTTTCCTGGGGATGATCTTCCCCCTCTGCCTCTGCCTCTACCTCTGGCCCACGGAGGGTCCATGTTGCAAACATAACAATTCATTTTATTCACATAAATAATCTTCCATATCATGTCTAACTTTTTCAGAATAATCATGAATAAAAAATTCTTCTTCGACAATGTCATGAATAACTTTATCAATTATAAGACTTTGTAAGTCTCTATATAATTTAACCACTTTCAAAATAGTGATTAACTTTTTCTCATTTAGAAAAGTTTTATAGAAATTCATGATTAATTTAAATATTCACGGGATAAGAAATCAGGAAGAGAATTATCAATTCCCCTTTTTATACTGAATTTCAAAATCAAAAGGGGCTAATTGAGCCTGCCACCTTGCAAATATTAATTTCGAAGCATCATGCTTAAAATCTTTGTTAAACATATATTTAACAGATTGAGCATCAGTTTTTATTAAAAACTTTTGATTGTATAAATTATCCTGAAATTTTAAAACACATTTAACAATAGTTAATATTTCATGAGCCACAATAGCATATTCTTTCTGGGCTTCAGTCCACTTTCCAGAATGAAATCTTATCAGATATTTACAATTATCGTTGGGATTAACTTGTTTTAAAATTCCACCATAGCCAATATTAGATGCAGCAGTCTCAATAATCTTTTGCCATGCTGGATTAGCAAGAGTTAAACAAGGTAAACACTTAACACGTTGTTTAATATTTTAAACCAAAGTAGTATGACTATCATTCTAAGGTTTTTTATGATCCTTTTTTAGCCTATCATATAATGGGGCTAAATCACGAGATAAATTTTTATAAACTGGGGATATATAATTTAAACTTACCAAAAATCTCTGTAATTGAGTTCTCTTAGTAATAACATCAGAAAATTTTGATGCAAAATCATTCGATCTTTGAATAAGAGTAATTTTTCCTTGGCAAATATTATATCCTAAAGATCTAACTTTTGTTTGAAATAAACTCATTTTTGGTTTAGAAATAACTAAACCATTTTGTATAACAATTCTTTTAAATATATCTAGATGCTTAATATGCATTTCAAATATTTTAGAGAATATCAAAATGTTATCAATATAAACAATGATGAAATCTAGATATGGGTTAAATATATCATTCATGATTTTTTAAAATTTAGAAGGGGCATTCTTTAAATCAAAAGGCATAACATTCCATTCATATTGCCCGAATGGAACATTAAAAGCAGTTCTATAAGTATGCTCTTTAAATATTTGAATCTGCCAATAACCAAATTTTAAATCAAATTTCGAAAATATATTGGCATCATATAATCTTGCTAATAAATCCTTTTTATTGGGGAAGGATACCTTATCCACTTTAAATATTTATTTAAAGGTTTATAATTAATAACCAATCTAGGAACACCACTTTCCTTTTTTTGCAGCATTATTAACATAAAAGCTGTGCAAAACCAAGGAGATTTAGAAGGTTTTATCAAACCCTTTTGTAATAAATTATCAATCTCTTTTTTGCAGAATTCTACCAATTCAGCGTTCATCTGACAAGGTCGAGATTTAGTAGGAATATCATCCTCAGAGAAATTATCTTCATATGGAAGAGTAACAATATGCTTTTTTCGATTCCAAAAAGCACTAGGATGCTCAGCACAAATATCAATAGCAATTTGTTAGGAAATCAATTTAATCTTTTCCTATACTAGTGGATTTTAAAGCATTAAAGATATTCATACTAACTAATTCTAATGGTAACGAATCAATATGTCCTTGTTTCATATCAATTAAAGCATTTATATCTCTAGTTACGAGATCTATAATAAAAGTATAACTTATCCTTTTATCCTTATAAGTAGCTGTAAAACTTTTCGAGTCTATGCTAGGAAAAGGATAAATAGCGTTAATAAAAGGTGTTCCAAGTATAATTGGAGGGTATAACTGATTTTTAACCAAGAAAAAGAAGTGAGGAATGCAGACTTTATTCTGACAAATAACTGTATTAGGCAATTTATACTTTATATCTAAAGCATGTCCTGATGCAGATATAGCCATATGAGTAGTTTTTTAAAAATATTTAGTAGGTACTAAACATTCTTGAATGCAGCTAACATCAGCTCCACTATCAATTATAGCAATATTTGTAATAGAAAAACTATTATCAATTAGAATAGTACATTTAATATACCATTTATGGGCAGTAACAATTTGCATTATTCCCAAAAATATATCATGTTTAGAATCAAGTCTAATAGGTTCTTCCTCAATATCATTTTCAGAAATACCTTTGTTTTTTTCATTAGATTTCTCAGCTGGAGAATTAATTTTCTCGATCTGAGTAATCCTATGATCACAAATCATTTGATTTTATTTAAGAGATTTAATCTCCCTTTTTAAACTTTCAATTTCAACTTTTAAATCATCGAAAGAAGAATTTCTTGTTGGAGTTGCATTTTTATTTATAAAACGGTTATTAACTTCTAATAAAGAATAAGGCGCAGAATATTCAAATTCTTTTTTTGAGTTTTCAAAAGGCTTTGAAGAACTTGAACTTGTACTTGCAGCCAAATTTATAATTGTTTCTCGATGTTTTTCATCAGTAACTTCTTTTAAAAGTTCTATCACATTATCAGAGGTAATAGTTTTCATATTGAAATCTCGAAATTGTGATTGTAATTTATAAAAATCATCATTATCACAAGTACATGTATTACCTTTACAAGTTGTGCAATTATTATCTAATGTTTTATCACTATCAGATAAATCAAGTAAATCAACTTCATTTTCAGATGCCGAATAAGAATCACAATCTGATTATGATCCAGATGTGTATAACAAACAATAAATCTTATTATGTAACTCATCGTCAATTTATAAGGTTTTCAACTTTTGAAGCTTGCAATTTGGAGCTATGTGGCCAAATTTTCCATATTTATAACACTTTAGGTCTGCTAGATCTCTTTTAGACCTATCTTTCGTAAATCTCTTTAACTTACGATAGTTTTTTCTAGTATCACATTCTTCCTTAGATCTATATCTAGATCTCTTTTTCTTGTATGGACTATCAGGGTTAGGGTATCTATGATACTTGTGTTTCTTCTTCGTGCTGCACGGACAACGCACGTGCCGTAATATAAATATCTGGATCCGCACGGCCAACTCACGTGCTGCACGACCAACTCACGTACTTTAGTATAATATAAGAATCCGCACGGCCAACTCAGGTGCTATGGTATAATATATGGATCTGCATGGCCAACTCACGTGCTGCACAGACAACTCACGTGCTATAGTATCAATATCTCACAATTAGGCCCTCGGCCTCACTCAGTCATAAATTTCTCCAGTCTCTCGGGGTCTCATTGATCATGAAATCAGCCCAAACAATAATGATATGATGTATCAATAATAATAACTGAGATGAGATAAAATGTGCAAGTAAAAACTAAGATTGAGTACATATGTGATGACTCAAAAGGTCATCTTATGTTTTAGAACTCGAATCGGCGCTCTTAAGCCTTAAAAATCTCATTTGTACCCTCTTCGATTTGCGTGCACAGTCCGGACAGGTTTCCGGAAAGATTTTATGTTGAAAACTAATGAAAATAAAAATGTTTGCCTTAAAAGTTAATTTTAGTTGACTTCAGTCAATATTTTTGGTAAACGGGTCCGTATTCGTGCTTTGACGGTCCCGGTGGATCCGTATTGAATTATGGGACCTGGGCGTATGCCCGAAATCAAATTTGGAGGTCCCTAGCTTTAGTTATCAATTTTTGATGAAAATTAAAAGTTTGAAATTTATTTGTTTTTAAGAATTGATTATATTTGGCATTGTTAGTATCGGCTCCGTATTTTGGTCTCGGAGCCTGGTACAAGTTCATTATGATATTTAAGACTTGTCTGTGAAATATGGTGAGAAACGAAGTTGATTTGACATGATTCGGACGTCCAGTTGAGAAAATAGAAATTTTAAAGTGTTCTTGAGAATTGCATTTGATTTGGTACTAAATTCGTAGTTCTAGGTGTTATTTTGGCGATTTGATCACGCGAGCAAGTTCGTATGATATTTTTAGACTTGCGTGAATGTTTGGTTTGGAGCCCCGAGGGCTCGGGTGAGTTTTGGATAGGCTACGGAGTGATTTGGACTTAGAAAAAAATAACTGATGTGCTTCAGCTGTGTTGCAGGACTTAGACCTCGCAAATACGAGGTCATGATTGGCATTTGCGATCACTGTTGAGGCCGCATTTGCGAACTTCTCATCAAAAATGCGAAGAGAAGCTGGGCCAACCTATGTTCGCAATTGCGAACCTTTCTTCGCATTTGTGAAGGGAGTCTAAGAGGGGTATAGATCACAAATGCGATATTTTGTCCGCATTTGCGAGGTCTGTGATCGCAATTGCGATACTTTCCCCGCATTTGTGAAGGGCAGCGGGATTGTGAAGGCTTCGCAATTGCGATAGCCCCTTCACAATTGCGAGCTTTGCATTTGCGAAGCTCAGGTCGCAAATGCGACGTCTGCAGCTGAACAAAATGACTTTTGGACTAGAATTTTCATTCACTTCCCAAATTTTCAAGACCTAAAACACAAGAGGCGATTTTCCAAAGACTATCTCTTCACCAAATCTTAGGTAAGTGATTCTAAACTGGTTGTTTTACAATCGTTCACTACATTTTACAAGATGTCAACCAAAAATCTAAGGTAAGTGATTCTAAACTGGTTTCTTTCAATCTTTCACTACATTTTACAAGATTTCAACCACAAATCTAAGGTTTTCATGGTAGAATTGGGGGGTTTTGGGTAGAAAGTAGGGATTTCGGAAATTTGGGGATTTAGACCTCAATTTGAGGTCAGATTCCAAAACCAATTGTATATTTGGGCTCGGGGGTGAATGGGTAAATAGAATTTGGTCCGAACCTCGGGTTTTGACCAAGCTGGCCCAGGGTTGATTTTCGACTTTTTGGAGGAAAATTTAGGAAATCTAAATTTATGCAATGTAATTGCTTCCTTTTGCAAAATTTGATATTATTGAGTCATTTTTGAATAGATACTAGTGGTTCGGAGGTGAATTCCAAGGAAAAATCTGTGATTGAGAATTAAGTGGCCTTCGGAGCAAGGTAAGTGTTGTGTCTAAACCTCACTTGAGGGAATTAGGAACCTTAGATTACTTGCTAAGTGAAATTCTTGTGAGCGGCGTATATGTGAGGTGACGAGTACCTATGCGCCGCCAATTTACCTGTTTTTCCATGTTTCTCTATTTTTCTGACATTGTCTCATTCCTATGCCAAATTGCTATGTGTTATACTAGTGTTATCCAAATTATCGTTCTTATTATGTTTACAGATTTTCTGGTGATAATTGAGTTTTTATTGCAAGTTGAGATTGATATTATGGAACCAAATGTTGAAGTGCAGTTTGTACTTGTTATTCTATCTCCCTGTTGTTATTTATGCATTGCATTATGGTAAGGGAGAGTGTTAATGCACGATGGGTGATGCCGTGCCGTTTTGTGAGTGTTAATGCACGAAGGGTGATGCCGTGTCATATTGTGAGTATTAATGCATGAAGGGTGATGCCGTGCCATATTGTGGGTGTTAATGCACGAAGGGTGATGCCGTGCCGTATTGTGAGTGTTAATGCACGAAGGGTGA
>AWOL01S0080616.1:0-16704 GCA_000715115.1 Nicotiana otophora | reverse complement strand
AGATCTTGTAAATGGCCTTGGAGCTTCCAAAACTCTATCCTTGTCCTTGATGCTATCACTATTCCCCTCCTCTCTTCACAAACCCTAGCCGCCTTATCCCCCCCAAATCCTTTCCAAATCCGGCTATACTATGGAATCTGTCACGCCCCAAACCTAGGTGGCATGGCTGGCACCCGGTGCCTTACTGGCCCGATTGAATCATTATGTAATTCATGATCGTTCGACCAAAACTAGAACATACATAGGTCGAGTTGGCTAAACTCATTCTTTCTGTAACCATCATGGGACAACATGGCCACACATCATAATGCATAACTTTAAGTGGGCAAACGTTGTATCAGCGATCCATCGTACTTAAAATATGAATACACACGGGCCGTCAAGGCCTCAAACATACTGTACCTAATGAACCTGAGTGTACAAAGCCTCTAAGAGCATTCAACAACAAATGGGACAGAGCCCCGACGTACCCATAAGTTTGTAGCAAAATTTTGACATGGTTAATTATAGACTCGGCTGCACTCCGAATGAAGTGGAGTCTTACCGATCCTTCGCTGAATGCTAACCTCGTCTACTATGAGGGCTCGTCAAACTTATTACCTATACCTACATGCATGAAAGCAACGCCCACAACAAAAAGGACGTCAGTACGAATAATGTACCGAGTATGTAAGGTAGAACTGAAATATAACAATAAGTCAACAATAATGAGAGAGATATAAGAATCAACCTGACCCTCTGAAATGCCACCGTATATGCATACTAATCATACTTATATATATAATGCCCGTTTTGGGGATTGTTATCCATATCATAACATGACTGCCCAACTGATAAGTGGTAACTGCCTGACTGGCCATAGCACAGTGGTAAATGTATGACTGCCCGAACGGTCGTAGCATGGTGGTAAATGCGTAACTGCCCAACCGGACGTAGCACGATGGTAAATGCATGACTACCCGATTGGCCATATCTCTATAGTAAATGCATGACTGCCCAACCGGTCGTAGCTCGATGGTAAATAAAGATGCACGACTACCCAACCGGCCGTAGCTCAATGGTAAATGAAGATGCATATAACACTATATTATGAACATTAACATCTTTATCGTATGCCTCAATAGAGAATTAGGAACATACTTAGACATGCTTTGAATATCATTTTACAGGAATGAATAACATAGACAGCCTTAACTTCTAAGAGTAGAAATTATTTACGAAATAATATTATGTTTACGTATCATTACGTGAATCATGCCAAAAGAAGGAAGGATTAGTCTTAACATACCTTACTTGATGAAATTATCAACCACTTTCACTTGAGATAGCCAAGAACAATATTTTATCCTTCTTAATGTTGAACAAGAACCAAACACGCCTTCTTAAAATGACAAAAAAACGTTGTGGAATATAGTAAGCAAAGTGAGAGCCTTTTCGTTGCTAGCTATGTTTTCTTCCAAAAGAAAACACTTTGTGGAATAGAAATTTTGAATTCATTCTTGCTGTACTTCATAGACTACTAAAAAGGAGAAAGAGAAGAAGGTGGGTTTCCAAGAAGAGAAAGAGCCAAAAGACTTTAGTTGCCTTAGTTTTCTAATTAATGTTAGAGGTTGATGCATATACCTATCTTTATCATGCAGATATCATTGTGGACCATGGGGTTCACATGTTAACAAGTCACATTCTAATCCATTTTTTGGGAATGCAACCTTTACCTCTAATAGTGATTAGTCACTAAATGTTGTCTCTCACAACTACACGTGGATAAGTGTTCTTGCCAACACATATCCATTAATCTACTTATTAACTTTATTATCTCCTAGGAAATCCAATATTTAATAAATTATATACATAATTAAAATACTAATAAATACAAAATATCCCATAATACATATAATAACATTTCATAAATATGGAGATATCAAAAAATATATATATTTCATCATAATATAATCTTTTTCCATATTATATCGAACGTACAAACTTTTGTACTATTACTTATCAAGATGGTAAAAAGATAGCTTTCTTTTCTAACAAGAAAATATTTTCTATCATTATAATTAAGAAAATCACATTTATAAACTTCTTCTTATCATGTGTGTAATTTAAAGCATATCCGGATGTAGTATCAATAGTAACTACCCGAAATCATACTTATAAAACTTTTACTAAAATACTCAACTTAAAAGAAAATACCATAATAAAATAATATCTAACGGTATCAAGGTTGTAAACTTGCAGTGCCTCACAATAACAATGTCTTAAACATTTTATAATGTCGTAATAGACATAATCCCTTCGTACTCATTTGGATTTACTACGGCACATCCTAACGCTAAGGTACAGGATGTTATACTACTAGCATTAGAGACCCCTTTCCGTTCTACACGTGTTATCCTCAAGGTGTACACCTAATGACTCATCACCATAATTTACACCTCATTCTTGTATGCATGTATGTAAGTGTCACTTTCTGCTCATTCGTATATATGGTCCATGCGGAATAATAGTCATCCAATAATTTCGAACAATTTACGTACATACCTTACACTTTCCCACTTAATTAATTACACACATAATTAATTTCTAAATCTTATTTCACTTAAATACTAATTACTTTTAACATACTTCACATACTTTACTATCATGGTCATATGGTATAGCACTAGTCCATAAATACGGGGTATTATAGATTGGACCGTATTTTATCCCAAAATATCAAACTTCGACAAAACTCATTTTCTTTGATTTGTTTACCCTCTGACCTTTACGACACTTACTTATCACTTGTTATAAATAACATAAATACTTATAAGCTAAAAATAATCTTGTCCTTGAACTTATGTCAATTATCTTACGATAAATCCGACATATAAAAGTATGGGATGTAATAGAATCCTTTCGTGATTTTCTTGCCTTATTCCGCTACTACTCATGCCTTCATGGTGTTACTTAGTATTTCCTAACTTTGGTAAGTACTGCCTTTCAAATCGGGCCTGTTTGGCTTTGATTTTGTGAAGATCTAAGCGACGTTTCATCTATATACACTCTACAATGAACGATTCTTGTATTTTTGGTCCGATTCATGGCCGTTGGACTCCACTAGGATTATAAATTTCTTTCACTCCTTTTATCGGCTCTGTTAGGGATTGGATGTAATATTTTCTTTCCTTATTTAGGTTTAATTAATTATTTTCCTTATTTGTTCCTCTAAATTTGCTACTATAAAATCCCTCCCCAGTTTCCCCTTTGGAGGGACCTTAATCACTATTATTCTCTCACCCTCACTCATCCTATACTATTTTAAAACCTGAGCTCTTGACCGGCTAAAAGCCAAGGCCACTGAAATTCGATTATTGGACCTTTATCAGTGTGAGCACTGCCACGGGTTCATCTGAAACCCTTGAGAACTCTGACGCACTAATATTTTGGGTTCTATTGATCTTTTGCTATTGATAATTGAAATACTGCTGAAATTGTTCTTTTTGTTTACTTATTCGTCGATTGGTAACTGGTAAGTTCTTTGGCCTTCATAGTTTCATCTTTTTGTTTATGGTCATGCTCTGTATACTCATACCTCTAAAACTTTTGTGAATCAGTGTGTTACCATTCCATCTCTGTTTACAGCCTTATTCGCTCTAAAGTTATTTTGTGGCTCTAAACTTTTCTAGCACTTGAACTTGCCTAATTTCTAACTGTGATTAAGGTTTTCTTAAGCATCTTTACCTTAATGTTCTGTGTACATTTGAGTACTTGTATTACTTTCTACAATGAGCCCATCTCCCTACCTTATTTAATACTCTTGCGAGGAACTAATTCATTGCCCAAAATGTGTTTGGATGCATTGCTTATGTTAGGTCATTCATGTGTAGCCTGATAACTTTCTCATACTTAATGATCAAGTAATTTCTGAATGTCAGTACTTCCTGAACTTCTAAAGCAACTATGACATGTTTTCTTATTATCTATAACTCTAATGTATGCTCTTTAACCTACTCAATTTTATGTTCTTAAGTATTGCCTAAGACATTCTAGGGTGAATTTCAATGTTTAACCTCTTCTTACATATGATCAACTGGTATTAGGCCTGATGATTACCTATCATGTTAAACCTAGAGTTGATATTTTCATTTACCATGAATCCTGGTATTGTTTTAAATCATTGTGCTATGATCAATATCCAATGTGTTAAGTCTCATAGTCAACTAAGTGATATGTTTGCTGACTATTGTAAACCATGCATTGTTGCATCCTATTTTGCACTAGTCAAAATAAGATTGAACTTGTGGTTTCCCTGTTGTTGATAAAAAAGAGACGTCACATAATATTTTAAGGTATATTAGGGTACCTATTTAATTATTAAGTCGAATTTATTATTAGTCTGCTAACCAGTGAGATTATGGGTAAGGCTTCTTGTTCTTCTAAGGGGAAGGTGTTAGGCACCCCTTAAAATCTACCCGAGGTAGCTTCATAGGTCTTGGACTAAATGTGGATTCAATTATTATTATGCCTTAACCAATGATCTAAAGATATGGCCTACCGTATATTAGGACACAATTCTTACAAAGGGAGGGTGTAGTTTAAAAGGATATGAATTAATAGAGGAAAATAATGTTAGTGCATGTATACTTGAAAAGAACTTTTGAAAAGAGATATAGGATGTTTGTATCTAAGAAAGTATGTGAAAGGAGAACTAAGTTATACACTTGTTCCTAATGTACGAGTAAGCCTAAATGTACCTTTGATCTTTTAGGCCTGAAGAAAAAACCATTTTTTGAAAATCCTTCAGGGGATATCACTTCATATTTTTGCAATAATTTGATTCCCTTTTTGGACATAAAACTTGCATTTCTGGTATGAGTTTCTCTTTTGAAAGCGGGTCTGCCATTTTCACTAAGCTTTGGGCTTCAAAATCTTTTAGACAAGAAGGTGAGCGAAAATATAGTAATGATATAAATAAATTATAATTAGAGAATGGGGATTAGTCACTAACTAATTCTTTTTTAATCATATGTTATTTAAAGCTTGCCTATATTTTATATAACCTAAGATATAGAATAAAGTATGCAATCCAGTATATAGATATATGTGAGATAGAATAATCAACAACAAAGTGCAACAAGGCAGTAGACTAAGGTAACAAAGCAGCAAATGATAAAGGAGTTTAGAGGGGGAGAATTGCACTCTGGTAGTTGGGCCTCAAAGAGGCAGACAAAACAGTAAAAGGTGCAGCTACAGCTGACTTCAGATTTTCAAATAATACGGCAAGGCTGGACTTGGGCCTGAGTTCCTCATGTTCGAGAAAAAAAAGAGAAGGTCATTAGATATATATTCCATATATTAATCCATGTATGAAATATATAAACAGATGATTGGAGCAAAAATATAACAAACTAACAATACTCAAATACTATGAGAATATTATACTAATGTGGTGGTTATACATGGCAAATAATTTATATTGAAAATCTTTTATTGTCATTAAACACTAAACCCCCAAAGAATAACAAATGTCAATGAATTAAGGTCTAAGGAGAGAGTTTCACTAAAGGTTGATGCCCCCTTTGAATCCCCCCACACTTCAAAGTTTCCAAGGGTCTCAAGGCCCAGGGCAATGCTTGTGCCGGGGAGAGCAGTCCAACCTAGAGTTAAACTCTATTTCCAAATACCCCTAACCACTAACTATTCATTTTTTCCTATGGGTTTAAATGTCAATGAGGCGCTTTCAATGTAAAATAACTACCATAATACTCACTACCACAAAAGTATATTTCTCTTTAACAGAATAAGGACATAAGAATAGTTTCATTTTTATAACTTCACTTCCCATACTAAATGAATGATTCACACAACACTGAAAGTCAGATTTCAGACACATATGGTGAGGGGGGATGTAGAGACATTATAGCATTATTACTAAAGACCTAAACACCTGGGATCACATTCAAAGGATAGGTAAAGAACACACAACTCAGATATGCAGCAGCCTAGAAATGTAGATACTTCTGCCTTGGCAAACTAATTACAGATTGGTTAGCTTAGGTCTTGCCACTAGCACATACATAAATTAATAACACTAGCTGAAACTTTTAAAATATATTAGTAAAGGTTCAGACAAACAGTTACAACTAACAACTTTTACAGATATTATTACAAATATCAGAAACATGATCTAAACTCTTAATATGACTACAAATTTACAGATTTAAATATGGAATTTCTAAGGTGCTCAACAGGGTCAAATTTTCATAGTAGTATTAACCTTAAGTAAACCATTATGTTCAGGCAGTAGCGATAAAGAACTTCTCATAAGATTTAAAGACCAGATTCAGTTCAGATTAGCAGGAAGGTGAAGCATGTGTGCAATTTTAAAATAAAGTATGAGATCATGAAGACAAAGAGGGATGCGTGCAATATTTTAAAATCAACTACACATAGATACTTTAAAATGAAGTTATGATATTATAGAGACATGGTAAGCATCAAAAAGTCAGCAGTATCATAAAGGATTAAAGATAAATAAAATATTATGCTAGTCAGGTTAAATTAGATATATAGACTGAGATTTACATCTAAACATGAGGCAGTTATAATCAAGCTTGAAAGTAGTCATGACTATATCTTGTTTTATGAAAGACAACTTAATAATACCAGAATAAATGCAAAAAGGTTAGTGAAGTTCATAAGAGTTCACCCCAATAACACTATTTCATATAGATGCAACCAACAGTTAGATATGAACATAAGATTGTCACAATGACAACTCAGAAGCTACTCTCATAGTAACAGACATTGATATAGAGAAGGGTAGCACTTAAACACTTAACTTCTCATGCTTTAGTTAAGTAATGAGGATTAAACTATGCATTCTAAGGTTTATCCCAGTTAGAATTATCAACAACAACCTCGACTACAAAATAACAGAATGCAGAAAATAATGTGTAGGGATAGAGACCACAACACAATCATCAATGGAAACTATGAAGTCTAGGTAAACATGAGAGGTCATTAAGGCATATTCAAGAAAATTTAATCATATAGACTGTCTTGATTCAGAAATGAAAGTCATTAAGTTCACATACAACTTAATCAACACTAATTAAGGATACATAGGAGCATAACAAGTGATCACAAGTGATCAATTCCTTATCACGAAATGAAATTAACATTTCTATATCAATGACAAACATTATAAACTAATACAGTTAATAGAAGTCAGCAACATATTCATAGTATTCAAGTAAGACAATCAAAGAGAAGGGGGTGAAGGTGTACTGACCCTCTCTAGGGCAACAGACCAAGTAAGAACTCGTTTAGCCGTTAGGATCCAAAAACATAGAAACTTCAACTAATGAGTACCTTAGAGCCAAATCAGAAATCGAGTAAGAACTTAACCTTAGTCGAAGAAGTTCTAAAACACAACTATATTGATTTTTTGCTTTTGTTTGTATTCTCGGTGTGTTTGGTGAGAATATTTAAGGCCTTATTTATAGTGCCATTTAAGGCTCTAGGGTTTCAACAGATTCAAATCGTAAGTGGAAGATGACGATGAACCAATAATGTGAGCAAGATTAGGGAAAATCTAAAGTGACAGAGTGAAATCAAAATAAATTGGGGAGAAAAATGAATGAGGATCTTACTTGAGTGTACGACAGCTGTTACAAGTGAAGAATCAATCCGGTAAAGACCGGAGGTACAGAGGTCACAGCATTTGACCACCGGTTCAGAATAATCATCATGAGGAGCTCATGCATGCTCTGATTTGGTCGCAGCCTAAGAAAATCTGAGGACTTGAGTTTTCATCTTTGTGTTTGGGTCAGAAGACTCGAGATTTTGAATCTCTATAATGAAATGGAGAAAGCGACGGTGAGAATCGTGGATAGGGAAGCATAAATAATGATTTCTGGGTCAAGATTTGTGACCTTGCACAAATTTGTGCAAGGTCTGTAGTTGATTCTTTCAAGGTAGGTTGAGAGAACATAGAGAGGAATAGGAAAGAGAGGCAGCAGAGTCAATTGAGAAATGATTAGGGTTTGGGAGATGGAGAGGTCGTCTATGAGTTTAAGTTAGGAGATCAAGTTTGGGCCATTGATTTGAGATCAACGGTCTTGATAATTTGAGATTAAATATTTTTCTGGACGATATTTGAGGGCCGTTAGATTCCTTGATTTCAACGGCCAAGATAAGCTCGCTGGGTCATTAAAATTAATTGGGAAATAGAGATAAAATTTAGAGCCGTTGATCTATAGGCTGGATGGCTCAAATCAGTTGTGTTTCATTTGTGAGGGGATTGGAGGGGTGACGTGGCACACGGTGATTGGTTCAAGAGTAATGGCAATTATTGCCAATAGGGATTGAATGGGTTGTTTGGGTTAGGTATTTTCGAACTAGGCTCCAGTATTGGGCCAAAATTAGTTTTAAAAATAACCACTTTATGTTTAATTGATAATTATAAAAATGTAGTAAAATTATAATTATTATATACACTACAAACTATTTTATTTAATTATTTGTAAATACTTCATTTTTCAAATGATAACACTGATTTCAACAGTATTAACAAAGTAATATAATTTACGAGAATTTAAGGAGTAATTTTGTCAAATTAACTATAAGGGTTATGTGATGTATAAAAGGTATTTTAATAATCTTAAAATAGTAAGTATTTTGTAATTACATAATATGTATACTAAGTGATTAATTTCGAAACTAGTAATTAAATAATTTGTAGAAATATGTATTTATTACTAGAAAATACTTTCAAAATATTTATTGTTAATTGTTAGGCATAAGTGAATTAATTTTAAAAGGGTGGGTCAAAATTGTCCGTTAACATACAGACCAGCCTGTTGTCATGATGTTAGGGACTACATTCTCATTAAGCTCTCATACTAAAACCTCCATGTGAAGACTACCACCCCTTTGTTCCTGTCTATGACTCTGCGAGACTCACATGTTAAATGATGGTGCTTTGATTTGAAATCTTACTTGAAGTAGTCTGCTATCTTATGAAAATTTTTTCGGTTACTTAAACTTTTTTTTTCTAAGAATATAAGCATACGTGTACCTTGTGAATGCCTCATGTGATCTTATTTATATGCCTTGGTGAGAATTGATATTAGTTATAGCTTTAAGAATTAAGTGTGTCGACTTCAGAGTTTGCTTAATTAATTTAATGAGTTGTTTATTTGGTTAAGTTATTCATCTGCCACTGCTGGGTAAGTGAGTCCTCTATTTTTGCCTGGTATGGATCCATCTATGAGTTTGAACCTTGTAATTGGCGTACTCTAATACTTGAGTAAAGTTTGGGTCTGGGTCCGCTACTGGTATGAACAATGAGCTTGTTGAAGGCCCAGGTAGTACTAGGTTATCTCCTCTGGGGCCTGCTCTATTTGTGGGGCATGTAGTTATTTCAATATTGTATATTTGAGCTTATATTTCTTTATTTTTGGGTCTGGAATAATTTATAAACAACAGTTGGGGAGTTAATGAAATGAAGGGGGAATGTGTATATTCTGTTTATGCATAAAGGGGTAGAAAATATGCCTATATGGTTTAAATACTTTTTAAAACTATTTTGTTTGACATGCTCTATTTCTATACACTGATAGAAAGCATGCCTATAGGAACCTAAGCACTTCACTTGCTCAAGATGTCCTATTCTTATACACTGTTAGAAAGCATGCCTATAAGAATCTAGGTGTTTCACTTGTTCACATGCTCCACTTCTATACGTTATTAAATAGCTCGCCTATAGGATTTAAACATCATTGGTTATTTGCTCTATTGCTATGTGTTGTTAGATATCATGCCTATGGGATCGCATTAAGTAATTAAGACTTGCTTCCATTGATACTCATATATATACCATGTCTATAGGACCTTAATTGATCAATTAAACTACAGTTGTTGCTAGTCTTTTCACACTGCCCGCCAGAAAAACATGCCTACAGGGATAAGCAAAACGAATTTGTGTTGAAATACAATTGTTTAGAGAATATGCCTATATGATATTGCTACTCGGTTAGAAATCATGCCTATTGGAACAAAGACGAATAATTCTGAGTTTTCAATGGTCTCACTGCCCAAGAGCAAATCACCTAGATATCATGTCTATAGGCTCTTAATAATAATTATAATCTGTAGCTTAGATAATCCGATTAGAAGCACTGTTTAAGAGATTTTATTAAGTCATTCTATCACATAGAAACCATGTCTATAGGTTTGAAAAATTTTAATGCGTTTTAACTCCAAAGCTGCCTATGACCCTTTACTGCATAATTTGGAACCTTGTTAGCATAAAATCTGTGATTGTTTCGTGTGCATTTGTGCTTATGTGTGAAGGCTAACTTGAGCCTTTAATTGCTATTATTTGCAGTCCTACCTGTTTTGAATGTGCGTCTAGTTTTATCATTTTGAGCACCCTAAGTAAAGTCTAGAACCACCCAAGTAGTAGGTCCAAAGCCTCCTAGACCATAGGCATGAGACGGGTAATGCACGCATAGGACGCGATTCAGAATTGAACTTGAGCGCTTTAGGTAAACAACTTTAAGAAAGTAATTGGGTGGCATGAGATGATAGTCTATGCCCGCTAAATAATATGAGCAACCCCTACCTTAAGGGAGTTGAGAAGTATTATTTTTGTTGCACGAGGTGGTCCTTTAAGTTAAAAAACATAGGACCCCCATATACATTTACTACTTGCACCTTTGTTTATTCGGACTTGGAAATTTTAGGTTGTACCTTGTAATCTACAACGACTTGTAACAATCATCTATTAATGTATAGACTATTTCCCTCATATGTGTAATCTTCTTTATACTTGTCTTACATCATAGTTCGATATTTAGATTCCCTATCTTCCTTTAATTTACATGATTACATAGGACAATTATAATCCAACTAATCCCACATAGCATAAAATTTGGCCGGGAACCACATTTGAGGACCTCAAAGAGTGCCTAATCTCTTCTCTTTGAGGTAATTTGAGCCTTTACCTGATCTTTGGTGACACAGATAAGTTAAAACAGAGTTATTTGTAAATAGGTGCCCTAACGCACCTTAAAATCATTAGGTAGCGACTCTTCTCTTTTAACACCCATTTTAAAGAGTTGTCACATGTCGAAACCCGCTTTCATGAGAAAACGGGCGTGACAGCATGGGGACTCTGCTGGGGATATACTTAGCCTCTTACCATAATGAAGTTTTCACTTATGTGGATCAACAAATTATTTGACTTCCTATACATCCCTTCCTTATTTCCTTTATTTTCTTAAAATTGCTATATCATGTACATCCCTCCCCTGTTTCCTTTATTTGCGTAAAATTGCTATATCATGTACATCCCCTACCTATTTCCTTTATTTGCTTAAATTACTATATCATGTGTGTAAGGCCCCGTACAATTTTGCAAAAGAAAAATAATGTTTCTCGTTACGTGCTTGAGGATTGTAGAAGGAAAATAATGTTTCATGGTTCGGACTTTTTGGGTTGAACAATGCACTGGAAAGTAAAGGAAAACTTTTGGCAGTGTAATGCGTTTCTGCGGTCCATTATGCGACCGCAGAATTACTCTACGGGCCGTATAATGGCCGCAGAAGTGAGGCAGGAGAGGGTCAGTTTGGATGCAATTCTGCGGTCGACTATGCTACCCCATGATTATTATGCGGTTCATTATGCGATCGCAGAACAGGTCTGCGGGCCGCATAGTGACCGCAAACACAGACAAATATTTTGGCCGATTTTGGTCACCAATTATGAGACCGATATGCGGTCCGCATATCGATTATGCGATTGCAGACCTTGTTCCGGAGCTCCATTTTTGGGGTTTTTAAAACCTGACCCTACTTCGTTAAATACACGCTTTGAGCCATTTTTGAGCTAAAATCTGACACTTTAGAGTGAGAGAGAGTGCCCTAGAGTGATAAGGTGTTTCTCAATAATTGTTCTTCAATTCTTGCTCAAATTTTGGAAGATTAAGAAGGGTAACTCACTAGGTCTTCATCCTAGAGGTAAGATTCTACACCCTAACTCTTAATTTCGAAATTATCTAAAAATGGGTAATTAGCAAGATAATATTTGGGCATGAGAATTATTTATTTTACATGCATGTGATATCAAGGAGTGTAGGTGTCACGCTCCAAAGCCGAGGAGAGCGACCGACACTCAACCGAGTGAACCCGACCGAGCAAGCCTATTAGATTTGCTTCTACCCAAACTCATCCATGAATGAAGATAATACGTATTTTCATTAATTAGACAATAATGTGATCATGTCTAAAATATCAATTCATTACCAATAGGTTTTATCATTTTTAAACTCTTAAATGGGACAAGTAATACAACCACAACACAACTATTAGTTATACATACTAGTGCTAGTGCTATGAAACATACGTTAGTACTGTCGAAAGACAAACTATGTTGTGTTGTGGTTGTATTACTTATTCCATTTGAGACTTTAAAAAAATAATGAAAACTATTAGTAATGAATTGGTATTGTAGAAATAATCATGTTTTTGTCTAACTAATGAAAATATGTATTATCTTCATTCGTGGATGAGTTTGAGTAGAAGGAAATCTAACAGGCTTGCTCGATCGGGTTCACTCGGTTGAGCGCCGGTCGCACTCCTCGATTTTGGGGCGTGACAAACTTGGTATCACAGCCTAAGGTTTTAAAGTGTCCTAGGATGTCTCGGAGCCATGTCGAGTAGAGTCCTTATTATCGGTGTGTTGTCGACCACATCTATAATTAGGATGCTACATGGTCATTTAGGAATAATACCCTTCTTTCATGTTCTCGATCGTGCGATAAAGTTGATGGTAATATTGTCCCTCCTTTAACTCGTGCTTTAGTTTAACTTTCAGTACATGGCACCCAAGAAGAAGGCAAGAACTGGCCAAAGAGCCAATAACACCCCAAGATTAACAGTTGACCCTATAATTGATGATGTGGGTGAGCACTAGAGGGGTGAGGATATTCCCCCAGTTACTACGCTACCTGATTCTACCATAACTGATCAGACTACACCTGTCCCTGCACCTACTGAAGGTGCAACAGTTCCTCCAACTGATATTCTAGTTCCTCCTCCAGCTCCAGCTTCCGATTCTGGTATGTCTTATGTTGATCTTAGGGGAGCCATACAAATGTTGACATAGATAGTGGCTTCTCAGGCCCAAAGACCGAGTGTTGGGCCTACTTCTTCCAGTCATCCAGGGGAATCTGCTAGTTCCAGGGTGAACAGGTTTCTTCAATTAGATCCTCAAGTGTTTACGGGTAATGATCTCGAGGAAGACCCTCAGGACTTCATTGATGAAATGCACAAGACTCTCCGGGTTATGCATGCTACAGAGACAGAGGGAGTGGAGTTAGACTCCTACAGCTTGAAAGGGGTGGCCTATTCTTGGTTTGAGTTCTGGGAGGAATCCCGTGAGGAAGGAAGCTCTCCGGCAAGGTGGGGTGAATTAACAAATGACTTTATGGATCATTTCTTGACTGCCGAAACTAAGGTAGCTCGTGCCGCTAAATTTGAAAGCTTGAAGCAGGGTAGTATGAATGTGTGGGAGTACCATATGGAGTTTGTGCGCCTGTCCAAGTAAGCTATTCACATGTTGCCCACTATGGAGGCTAGAGTGCGCCGGTTTGTACAGGGCCTTAGCCCCTTGGTTATAAATGAGGCCTCTACAACTGCCTTAAATTCTGAAATGAATGATGGTAAGATGGTGGCATTTGCTCAAGCCACTGAGACCCAAAAATTGAAGAATAGAATGGAGCGTCAGAATAGCAGCAAGGCCCGGTCCGCGGGCAACTTTGGTGGTTCTTCCGGTGGTGGTGGTGTTAGGTCGGCATTTAGGGGAGGGTCATCAGGACCATCCCAATCATTTGCTCAGTCTTCGATGGGTTCACAGTCATCTGGACCCAGTCAGGGCAACATGGGACCCTACCAGGAGGGTCGGCTCAACAGAAGGTTTCAGCAGCGGATGCTTCCATGCCCTAAGTGTGGGAAGATGCACTTTTGGTCCTTCTTCATTGAACTACCAGTATGCTATGGGTGTGGTGTGAGGGGTCACATTCAGAGATATTTTCACTCATCCCGCCAGATTATGGGCAGAGGTGTGGCACAACTAGCTAATTCTGCAGCTACTACATCTATATCACCTCCAGCTCGAGGCACATATAACTCGCAGGGCGTGGTGCAGTTAGGGGTGGTGCACAGAATTCGGGAGGACCCAACAGATTTTATGCTATGCGGAGGCGTCGGGAATCAGAGACTTCTCCAGATATTGTCATAGGTATATTGTCTGTAAAATCCCATGATGTATATACTCTTATTGATCCCGATTCCACTTTTTTATATGTCACTCCTTATATTGCTGTGGAATTTGGGATAGAACAAGAACAGCTTCATGAGTCGTTCTCTGTATCTACTCCGGTGGCAGCATGGGTTTATAGGGATTGTGTTGTCACGTTGAGTGGCCAGGACACCGTGCCTGATTTTACTGAATTGAGAATGGTCGATTTTGATGTGGATGGGTATGGATTGGATTTATTCTTGTTTTTCCAAGATTGATTTCCGAACCAGGACCGTTAGGTTCGATTTTCCAAATGAGCCAGTTATTGAGTGGAAGGATGATAATGTAGTTCTGAAAGGTAAGTTTATTTCCTACCTTAAAGCCACAAAGATGATCAACAAGGGGTGTATTTACCATTTGGCTCGGGTTACGGAAACCGATGCTGAGGCACCTACACTTGAGTCCATGCCTGTTGTGAATGAACTTTCGGGAGTCTTTTCCGGATACAATCCCTAGGATCCCAACAGACAGGGAGATTGATTTTGGGATTGATGTGATGCCAGACACGCATCCCATATCTATTCCACCCTACAGAATAGCATCGGCAGAATTGAAGGAGCTAAAGGAACAATTGAGAGATTTGTTAGAAAAAGGTTTTATCCGGCCAAGTGTGTCGCCTTGGGGCGCACCGGCCCTTTTTGTAAGAAAGAAAGTGTCACGACCCGAAATTTTCCACCGACGGGACCGTGATGGCGCCTAACATTTCACTTGCTAGGCAAGCTATCGTTAGAAAATTATTAAACCAATTCCTTGTTTCTATTGAGTAATTAACAATAATTAGCTAAGATAAAATATAATAAGTGCGGAATATCATAAAACTGTATTAATTACTACCACTCAGATCTGGAATTACAATTCACGAGCATTCTAGAAGTTTCTACAAGTAATAGTTTTAATGAAATACAACTGTCTGAACGAAAGAAAGCAGTAGGACATAAAAGATAGACGGGGACTTCAAGGTCTGTGATCGCCAACAGATTTACCTTGAGTCTCCGGACAGCGGACCAATAGCAAAATCTCGATCAACCTGAGCCGGTACCAAAATCTACACAGAAAGTGCAGAGTGCATCATCAGTACAACTGACCCCAAGTACTGGTAAGTGTCGAGCCTAACCTCGATGAAGTAGTGACGAGGCTAGGACAAAGAGTGGGGGAATACAATATAAAGAGTGAGAATAATGAAAAGACAGGATTAAATCGAAAATCCTTAAACGAATTGAGCAAATAAAACAGCAAAGGAAAACTGCACGGCATCACCCTTCATGCTTTTACTCTCAACTTTACCAAATAAATAGATAGAACGGCACGGCATCACCCTTCGTGCACCTCTCATAATATACACGGCATCACCCTTCATGTTTTATCACTCACAAATCATGGCACGGTATCACCCTTCGTGCATTAACACTCACATATCACGGCACGACATCACCCTTCATACTTTACACTCTTCCTCACAATATAAATAATGCATGCACGACATCACCCTGCTTGCTTTACACTCCTCCTCAAAAATCATAGAATCAATAACAACGGATAGATAGAAGTATCACAAAGAAACTAGTATTTTACCCATAATCAATAGGACAATGCAACCTCAACCTTGAACTAATATTCGAAAGTTACCAAATCTTAGTGAAAATAGATTTAAGTCACCCAACATTTCAAATAACCCGCTAAGCATGGACAGTAGAATTTAAGGCTACAAAATAGACAAGAATAAAATTTCACTCGCAAGCTATGACTCGACAATGACGCATAGATGCTCGTCACCTCACCTATACATCATATTTAACAACCAAACACGTAGCAAATAAACAAGTATACCTATTCCCTTAAGCCAAAGTTAGACACGATACTTACCTCGCTCTGAAGGCCACTCAATTCTCAATCACAACTTTTCCTTTGGAATTCACCTCCAAACCACTCGTATCTATTCAAAAATGACTCAATAATATCAAATATTTCTAAAGGAATCGATTATATTGCATAAATTAAATTTCCCAAATTTCCTCCAAAAAGTCGAAAAATCGACCCCGGACCCGCTTCGTCAAAACCCGAGGTTCGGACCAAAATCCATTTACCCATTCACCTCCGAGCCCGAATATATAATTAGTTTTGGAATCAGACCTCAAATTGAGGTCTAAATTCCAAAATTTCTGAAGTCCCTAGTTTTCTACCCTAACCTCCAATTCTACCATGAAAACTCTAGATTTTAGGTTGATAATTCAAGAAATGAAATGGGTAATTGAAAGAATATAGTTTAGAATTACTTACCAATAATCCGGGGAAGAAAATGACTCTTGAAAATAGCCTCTACCCGTTTGGGTCTTGAAAAATATTTAAGAAATG
>AWOL01S0080609.1:0-13752 GCA_000715115.1 Nicotiana otophora | reverse complement strand
GCGTACATACTACCCTCCCCAGACCCCATTAATGGGATTCTACTGGGTTGTTGTTGTTGTAACGTTGGCTTGCCTAGCAGTTGAAATGTTAGGCGCCATCACGGTCCGAAGGAGGGAATTTCGGGTCGTGACACAAGCCATGACCATAATCCCACATATAATCACATAACATATTACACAACTTGGATATTCGCAGCACTATTTTTGATCACAGTAACTACTCAAGACCATCCCGGTACTAGTGTTAAACCTCATATAAAAAATATTAATTAATACAAGTCTCACATCAAGAATTTGAAAAAAATCATGATATAAAGATAAGCTAGAGAGAGGGAGATGGAGAGAGAGATGGAGAGAGAGATGCCCCAAGGGACAAACAAATTACTACTCTAGAGTACTATACCCAAGTGTCAAGTTACACCCCTTTAAAAAAGACGGAACAATGTCAATGAAGGCCAAGACACTACTATTACAATCTAAGAAGGCATCATAAATTAAAGAGTATGGGATCCCCTATTCTTAAGATTAAACCGGTCGTCAACAATTACGAAAAAAATTGGAGGAATGCTAATTCTTGTTTTTTCTTTGATAAGCTAACTCTGACAACTATATGGATATGCCGAAATTTAATGCAAATAGTTTTCAAAAACGTTGGTCGATACTCGATACATTTTACTTACCCTCGAGTAAAAGAAAGAAATAAGCTCAATCATATAAGTAGCAAATGACTAAAAAGTCCATTAGTTATCAAGAACATACATGGTTACGAAGTAGATACATTGATACGATTTCCATCACCACTATAAAAATAAAATATGGACCTATACAAGATTTTTTTAATATCATCTCAGCATTGTCATCTTTTTATTGCTCATCACAAAAATAAAGGAAAAATGAGAATGTAATAGAACCTATCTTTTTCCACTTCATAACACTACAAGTACCAAACTAAAGTTCCATAAGCCAGATATTCAAAGAAACCAAATAATTATTTGTTAAGAGTACAAAGTCTTCAAGATACAAAAAGAAAGGAAAAATGAGAATGTAATAGAACCTATCTTTTTCCGGAAAAATGAGAATGCAATAGAACCTATATTTTTCCACTTCATAATACTACAAGTACCAAACTAAAGTTCCATAAGCCAGATATTCAAAGAAACCAAATAATTATTTGTTAAGAGTACAAACTCTTCAAGACACTTGCCACATAGCACATTTCTTAAATCTAGATAGGTGCAGGGAGTTGTTATTGCTCAAGATTAATATACATACCTCACTCATTGGACTCCTTTGAACTTCTCTTTGGTGAATAATCGGTCTATACCAAATTCAAAAAATGAAAATGATTTAGATTTCAAGAAATATTGGAGAAGATGTAATCAGACAGAACATGCCTTTCAAGATATAGTCGACTTAAAATGGTGCTTAATCTACTCTTTGCTAGCATATGAACACACTCCCAAAGAAGTAACCAGCTGAATTTTTTTCTTTGTACATTATATCCATGAGAAGCATAGACTCGGAATCTTCCCAAATCCTGCACCTCAATCGATAAGTCGAAGTATAGCACACATTCATCGAGTTCCTTTTTCGATTTTCTCTTGACGTTTCCTTTTCCTTAGTCGTAAATAATCCATCAATACACCGATAATCAGAAACCGCACAAGCAGACAACCACGAGATCCAATCGTGGGCGGTGGGGCTCCCCCACTTAGCTTTAAGCTACCATCACATACTGTAGAGCCCACAACGATTCCCCTTTCTTATTTACCATGATCCCGTACCGTTAACCCACCAATTTTATTTTTAGAAGTCCTTTGTCAAGCTTTTCATGAACATTCTGAAACATTAGTCACAATCACATATTCAACCTCATACCGGGTAGCAAGTAGTATTCTTGGTAGAAGCTTCATCAACGTCATGCAACCGCTAACCTGCTCACAGGAAATTACCTACCTGTGGAATTCCTTACCGACATCCTCCAACGACGTTGCACTGGGTACAATAACCACGTAATTAGTAAACTATCCTGAGCCCATGCTCGCCCGCAGGCTGTACAAATTTGTTCCTTCCCCATTGACGTCCACTGAAAGTTCAACAATACCTTCCAAGCTCAAAGCCATGTTGCATCAGAAACGATAATCAAATTTTCACACCCCTCTTTATTTCAGGCAAACTTCTTTCTGCCATATTCAATCTTTCTCCGCCTAGTAACCACCATTCAAATTATAATTCGTAGACCAAAGCACCTTTCATCACGACTCCTAAACCGTTCTACATTTTCTCAAGGTACGTGGCTATCCTACCACATAATCCATATGCTACTCTGCCACTCCCACTTCGGTCAAACCATCTCCTTTAAGCAACTTCGCGACCTCTGTTATCCATAATTAACCTGCTAGTAATTCAACTATCGCGAGACACCTTCCGTCGTGTCCTTCCTCATACTTCGCTGCCCCAATGTTGCTTTAAATCAAATCCATACTTGTAGCACCGAAACTAATGAATTGCTACCAACTCTAAACCTCCTAGAAGATCATATTTCTCGAGCCATCAACACAAGAAACACTCCTTCGATTCCGAAACTGCTACACCTTTCTATCTTTGACAACTGCCCCTCAGGCACCATTTCACAATATCTTGCCCCGAAGGCAAAATCAAGAAGACCATAACATTGGCGAATCTTAATGTGTTCAAACAAGGACGATGACACCGCATCACAAGAAAAATTCAACCATGCTAAAAAATACCAAGTCTCGTTACTCCATCAACCAAAGCCTGAACATCCATAGTCCGATTGCCTTTCCTTTGTTGGAATTAAATGTTGAACCTCTAAATCATGCACTGAAAAACCCTCATTTCAAGTCATTCACTGCCTCAATACATAAACGAGGGCCCCACCATTACATCACTATTGTGCGTTAACGATGCATGAATATCATAGCAATCTGTGCATAACCTCAAACCATCGAAAATACAACTACTGAGCTGAAATGACAGAACATCCTTCCGCAAGGCGATGATAATAGCCTGCCCGAACACGCAGGAAAAACGTCCCACACCACGTATGTACTACTACTACAACTTCTCGATTCCCAACTGATAACAAGCGTTTCACGTCTCATGAGATTGAGTATAAAGGGAATAAAGGCACCACCCTCAATGGAATCAAATCGCACAATGAGGAATCAAAAAGGGAAGTGCTCCTAACAGTCCTGTAGCCTTTCGAAGATAAGTACAAACATCTCTGTACCGATCAACAAGACTTTACTAGACTTGCTCATGACTCATGAGATCTAAGTGAACCTAACACTCTGATACCAAGCTATCACATCCCAAAATCCACTAAAGGTCATGATGGCGCCTAACATCACTGTCATGCAAGCCAACGGTGATTGACCAACTTAATTACCCATTTTCTATTTTGAAATCATAATTTTCCTTAATTGAACAGTATAAAATAGAATTTACAGAGTAAATAAAAATATTTACACGAACCACAATAATGAATAACCTGAAGGAACCCCTAAAACTCGGCGCCACAAGTGCATTAGCCTTTTCTAAGAAGCACAACAACAATACAACATCTGTCCATAATATAAATAAGACAGGATAAAATAATTAGTATGATGGAGACTCGGTGGACTGTGATGTGTAGCGTAGGTTGCAGTTCACGTAAAGTTTCCTCAATAGATGCACCTACGCGCTAAAATGATCATCGAATGAACCTATCAGATCATGCACATTTAGTGCAGAAGTGCAACATGATTACATAAATCAACGCGTACCAGTAAGTATCTAGCCTAACTCCGGAGAAGTAGTGATGAGGGGCCGACATCGACACTTACTAGAGGTCCAAATAAATAATATAATAAATCATAACATATGTGAAGTGCACAACAATAGTGGAGTAAGATTGTACTTTCATAATTTTTTCCAATTATTCCCTTTAAAGTATAAATTTTCTCAAACTTGTATTCTTTCTTAATATCCCAGAACATGCCAAGTGTCAATACCCAATAAATAGGAAATACCATAAAATGTCGGGCATCAGTGGAAAGATTAGCTCGTAAATATTCAGGCTACTAGCGATATAACTCACAATACTGTCGAGGTCGTTCGGCCCGATCCAGAATAACGTGTACACTGCCGAGATACGTGCAACACGATCCATAGATGCATCTATATACTGCCGAGGCATTCGTCCCGCTCCACAAGAAAAGGAAGGAAGTTACCAAATTACGAAGCACGTATTTATAATACAGCACATGAGCACAAAATAAATTTAATCTTTACCATTTCCCAAATAACTCGCCCACAACTCAAAGTGTTAAGGCTTAGCCTAGTGTACATATATTTACTTCTAAATCAATTTCAATTATAACTTCAATTAATTAAGCCAGCATAATGAGTTCAAGTAATTCAAACATTTCATGATAAGATCCTAAGTCTACCTGGACATAAACATGCTTTAGTTACGTACAGACTCTCGTCACCTCGTACGTACGTAGCACCCACAACTAGTAGCACATAACAATAAATATCACCTAGGGGGTAGTTTCCCCCTCACAAGGTTAGACCTGAGACTTACCTCGCTCCAAAGCCTCTCTAACACCTCAAACCAATGCACGTCGATCTAAAACTAGTCAAACAATGTGCAACCCAATCAAAATATACTTTAATACCCATAATTAATCAATTCAAACAATTTCCAACTCTACTCTAAAAGACAATAAAGTCGACCCTCGGGCCCACGTGCCCGGATTTCGAATATTTTCGAAGATAAACTATACCCATAACATCACAAACTAAAATATATAACTTATCTCAAATTTCATGTCCAATTTTGTGGCCAAAATCCAAAAATACCAATTTCTAAGTTTTCTATCAAATTTCCAAATTTCTACAAATTTTCATGTTTAAATCCATATACAAACCATGTATCTAACTTTTAGTAGGTGGGAAGCACTTACCTTGTGTTGCTATCCAAAATCTCCCCAACCAAGTGAAAAATGGAAGAAAAATAGGCCAAGTCCCGTTTTTTATAAAAACTTCACTGCCCAGCGGCCTCTCGCATATGCGGTCCATTAGCCGCTTCTGTGGCTCCGCAGATGCGATGCTCTTCCTCGCTTCTGCGGTCAAAAGGTTCGCTTTTGCGGACTCGCTTCTGCGACAACATTTCCGCTTCTGCGAAGCAGCCCTCTCTCACACTTTATGCTTCTGCGATCGATCCGTCGCAGGTGCGACTCCGCTTATGTGGTCCGCCTGCTCGCTTCTGCGACCCCAACCCTAGTCGTGCCTGGCAGTTTTTGCGACCCTCTTGGTCACTTATGCGGCTCCGCACATGCAGCCAAAACCTCGCAAGTGCGGTTACACCATATGTCAGTTGGTTCAGCATATTCATAAGGCCAAATTAATTCCGTTAACCATCTGGAATCCACTCGAGGCCCTCGAGACCTTAACCAAATATACCAACACGTCCCCAAATACAGTACGAACTTAGCCGAAGCCTTAAACCACGTCAAACAACATCAAAATCATGAATCACGCCTCGAATCAAACTTATAAATTTTCAAATTTTCAAATTCTATATCTTGTATCGAAACGTATCAAATCAAGTACAATTGACCTCAAAGTTTTGCACACAAGTCATAAATGATATAACGAAAATATTCCAAGGCTCAGAATCCCAAACGGACATTGATAACATTAAGTCTACTTCAAGTCAAACTTAAGAATTTCTTAAACTTTTAAAATACCAACCTTCCATAATAAGCGTCGAATTGCTCCCGGGTGATATGATACTCCACCCGAACATACGCCCAAGCACTACAGTAGGACCATGTACCACAACTACCATTTTGTCATGTCCATGTCTTTGAGTGTTCCTAGCTACAGACCTACCATTCACTTCCATGCAACCTTCCTCTCCTGTCTGTACTGGCAGAGTATTTGGTGGTGGTGCATCGTTTTCCTTCTCATTTTGCTTATTGTTACTTGTTTCCACCCTTGGAGATCTTTTTCCATCAACCCATATAGGCTTCCATTACACCCTTGTTTCTGCTGCTTGTTTTTGGCTAGTGGCATTTTCCCTTGTTCTGGTTGAGCACCTTTGTTAGGAGTTATTATTTGTTATTTGCGAATCTTTTGGAAATTATGACCCACTTGCATACATTTTGGACGGTAGATAGGCTTCCAGTCATACCATACCTCTTGATTGATCATTTTTCCTTTATGATCCTAGACTTTGATTGTGGTCAGCAGTTCTTTGGTTATGTCAACCTCGACAAGAATTCTGGAAAATGCACCTAGTCTCTACGACTAGGTAAGTCTATCAAATTGCAGAAATTACAAAAATGGAAGTAAAACTTAACAACTAACTGCAAAAGATAACCAAATAACTGGTAACAACGCCGCTCGGCATGTACAATAACCAACACCCTAGAAATACATAGTATTCCTAAAATCCGGAACATCATAAGTCACAAGCTACAGAAGGAAACTAGTATCTCTCCAGAGTCTAATAAAAGGAGTACGAAAGGTAAATGACATGGGAGAGAATAGAAGGGGACTCCGAGGTCTGCAGATGCGGCAGATGTACCTTGAAGTCTCCGTACAACAGCAAGCACTCTCAGCTAATAGCGGGGTTGATGAGAAGCATCTGGATCTGCACACAAAACATGTGCAAAAGAGTATCATGAGTACACCACAACGGTAACCAGTAAGTGCCAAGCCTAACCTCGGTAGGGTAGCGACGAGGTCAAGTCCAGGCCCTACTAGGATATAATAATAAGACATATGATAAATATAAAATGAAGAAAACGGAGAATATAACAGAAAAAATTCACAGAGAATTAACAACATGGGTACAATGAGATACTCAGCAGGGGATCTCCCGAGATACCGTCCCGTAGTGCCAAAAGTAAATACGTGAGGAGATCTCCCGAGGTACCGCCTCGTAGTCTCAAAAGTAAATGTGCAGAGGTATCTACCGAGGTACCGCCTCGTAGTCCCAAAAGTAAATACACATGGGGATCTCCCGAGGTACCGCCTCGTAGTCCCAGAAGTAAATATGCACGGAGAACTCCCAAGGTACCACCTCGTAGTCTCAAAAGTAAATATGCAGGGAGATCTCCCGAGGTACCGCCTCGTAGTCTCAAAAGTAAATGTGCAGAGGTATCTACCGAGGTACCGCCTCATAGTCCCAAAAATAAATACACATGGGGATCTCCCGAGGTACCGCCTCGTAGTCCCAGAAGTAAATATGCACGGAGAACTCCCAAGGTACCACCTCGTAGTCTCAAAAGTAAATATGCAGGGAGAACTCCCGAGGTACCGCCTCGTAATCTCAAAAGTAAATATACATGGAGAACTCCCGAGGTACTTCCTGTTAGTCTCAAAAGTAAATACACAGCTCAACCGATAAATATAACAGTTAACAACAAGAATTCTACAGTTAAAACTAATAAAGATTAAGGAAGAATAGGAAATCAACTAGGCATGCTGCACAGAGTTCAAATAAGCATTAAACTACACATGCTGGTATAACTCAATTAAGATGAAAATAGGTTGCTACTCAGTAAAAGCCTGGTTTTCCAACAAATAGCTCGTGTACGCACTCGTCACCTCACGTACACGGTGCTCACATATCACAACAATACCAAATCCTAAAGGGATTTCCCCCACACATTATTAGGCAAGCCATTTACCTCGAATCAAGCTCAATCAATCCGTAAGAATGCCTTTTCCTCGATTATCCGACTCTGAATGGACCAAATCTAGCCAAACACAATTATATATCATAAGCACAACTATAATAGGCTCATCTAATTAATCAAATCAATTAATAAAAATTTCAAAAATTGCCCTAAAAGGTCGACCAGGGCCCACGTCTCGTAATCGGGTAAAAGTCACAAAATATGAACACCCATTCTCTCACGAGTTCACTCGTATCAAAATTATCCAATTCCGACATCAAAATCTGAATCAAAACCCAAAAACTTAGTTGAAGAACTTTCTCCCATTTCCCCCAAATCTTTCAACCCAAATCCGAAATTAAAGGATGGAATTAATGATAAATTAGTAGGATATAACCAAAAACAAGTGAAGAATCATTACCCAATCGATGTCTCTGAAAATCTCTCAAAATCTCGTCCAAATCCGAGCCCTCTATCTCAAGTTATGCTAAAAATGGCTTAACCGTCGATTTTGGAATGTTATATTCTGCCCAGGCATCCCTTCTTTGCGAACGCGGAAGAACCCTCGCATTCGCAAAGCACACTTAATCCAACCTGAAATCCTTCATCGCGAAGCGATGGACTAATCACGAACGGGAAGGCCACTCAGGTCAACCCTATACAAATGCGGGACCAACATTGCGAACACGTAGGTAAAAAGTGGTCGGGAGACTCAGGTGACCAATTCCTCTACGCGAACGCGGGACCTTCATCGCGAATGCGTAGACCATTTGCCTCAGAGCTTTGCGAACGCGGGATCTCCATCGCGAACGTGAAGTACAAAATCCCACCTGCCACCAGTTCCTCTTCGCGAACGCGGGTTTCCCCTCGCGAACGCGAAGAAAGAAACCAGTAACTGGAAAACCAAAAATTTCTGCAATTCTTCACAAGTTCAAAATGACCCGTTAAGCATCCGAAACTCACCCGAGGCCCCCGGGACCCCCGAGACCTCAACCAAATATACCAACAAGTTCTATAACACCATACGATCTTAGTCGAACCCTCAAAACATATCAAACAATGACAAAAACACGAATCACCCACTAATCCAAACTTAATGAACTTTGAAACCTTAAACTTCTACAACCGATGCCGAAACCTATCAAACTACGTCCGATTAACCTCAAATTTTGCACCTAAGTTATATTCGATATTACGGACCTATTCTCACTTCCGGAATCAGAATCCGACCCTGATATCAAAAAGTCCACTTCCGGTCAAATTTTCCAAAAATTCAACTTTCGTTATTTCAAGCCTAATTCAGCTACAGGCCTCCAAAATACAATCCAGACACGCTCCTAAGTCCAAAATCACCCAACGGAGCTAACGGAACCGACGAAACTCCATTCCGATCAATATCCTAGGACTTGAGCTTCCGTTTTAGGGACTAAGTGTCCCAAATTACTCTGAAATCACAAACAGAACCTCCCAGCAAGTCACATAAGCAGAAAAAAGGTACGGGAAAAACAGTAAATAGAGGATCAAGGCTATTACTCTCAAAACAATCGACCGGGTCATTACATCCTCCCCCTCTTAAAATAATCGTTCGTCCTTGAACGAGCATTGAGACATACCTGAAGTGGTGAAAAGATAAGGATAACGACTGCGCATAGCATGCTCGGTCTCCCAAGTCGCCTCCTCGACCGGCTGACCCCTCCACTGAACCTTCACGAAAGCAATGTTTTTTTACCTCAGCTTTCGAGCCTACCTATCCAAAATAGCCATCTGCTCCTCAACATAAGATAAATCCTTGTCCAACTGGATTGAGCTGAAATCTAACACATGAGACGGATCGTCGTGATACTTCTGGAGCATAGAAACATGAAATACCGGATGGACTCCTGCTAGGATGGGAGGCAAGGCAAGCTCATAAGAAACCTCTCCAACGCGTCGCAACACCTCGAATTGGCCAATAAAACTTAGGCTCAGCTTGCCCTTCTTTCCGAACCTCAAAACATCATTCATGGGTGACACCCGGAGCAGGACCTGCTCTCCAACCATGAATGCAACATCGCGAACCTTCCGATCCACATAACTCTTCTGTCTAGGCTGGGTTGTGCAAAGTCGATCCTGAATCACCTTAACCTTCTCGAGAGCATCCTGAACCAAGTCTGTACCCAATACCCTAGTCTCGCCCGGTTCAAACCAACCCACCGGAGACCGACACCGCCTACCATACAGAGCCTCATACGGTGCCATCTGGATGCTCGACTGATAACTGTTGTTGTGGGCAAACTCCGCAAGCGGTAAGAACTGATCCCACGAACCTCCAAACTCCATCACACACGCACATAGCATATCCTCTAATATATGAATAGTGCGCTCGGATTGTCCGTCCGTCTGAGGGTGAAATGATGTGCTCAACTCCACTCGAGTACCCAACTCATATTGTACGTCTCCTCCATAACTGTGATGTAAACTGCTTACCCCGGTCAGAGATGACAGATACTGATACGCCATGAAGCCTGACGATCTCGCGGATATAAACTCGAGCCAACTGCTCGGAAGAATAGGTAGTCATCATTTGAATGAAATGATCTGACTTGGTCAGCCTATCCACTATCACCCAAACTGCATAAAACTTATGCTGAGTCTGTGGAAGCCCAACAACGAAATCCATAGTGATCCGCTCCCATTTCCACTCCGAAATCTCTAACTTCTGAAGCAATCCACCTGGCCGTTGATGCTCATATTTTACCTACTGGCAATTTAGACACCGAGCCATATATTCCACTATATCCTTCTTCATTCTCCTTAACCAGTAATGTTGCCTCAAGTCCTGATACATCTTCGTAGTACCCGGATGAATGGAATACCGCGAACTATGAGCCTCCTAGAGAATCAACTCGTGCAAACCGTCTATATTGGGCACACATAGCCTACTCTGCATCCTCAGTGCACCATCATCTCCAATAGTGACCTCCTTAGAATCACAGTGTCGAACCGTGTCCTTAAGGACAAGCAGATGAGGGTCATCATACTGACGCTCTCTGATACGATCATAAAGAGAAGACCGAGAGACTACATAAGCTAACATTCGACTCGGCTCAGAAATATCCAATCTAACAAACTGGCTGGCTAAGGTCTGAACATCCAACGCCAATGGCCTCTCTGCTGCTGGTAGATATGCGAAGCTCTCAAAACTCTTTACCCGGTGACTCAAAGCATCGACCACCATATTGGCCTTCCCGGGATGGTACAAAATGGTGATATCATAATCCTTAACTAGCTCCAACCACCTCCGCTAATGCAAGTTAAGATCCTTCTGTTTGAACAGATGCTGCAAACTCCGGTGATCGGTGTAGATCTCACGAGGGACACCGTACAAATAGTGCAGCCAAATCTTTAAGGCATGAATAATAGCTGCTAACTCAAGGTCGTGGACGGGATAGTTCTTTTCATGCACCTTCATCTGTTTGGACGCTTAGGCAATCATCCTACCATCCTACATCAACACCGCGTCGAGAACAATCCACGGCGTATCACAATATATCGTATAAGACCCTAAACATGTATGCAATACCAATACTGGGGCTGTAGTCAAAGCTGTCTTGAGCTTCTGAAAGCTCTCCTCACACTTATCTGTCTACCTGAACGGAGCACCCTTCTGGGTTAGCCTGGTCATATGTGCTGCAATAGATGAGAAACTCTCTACAAATTGATGGTAATACACTGCCAAACCAAGAAAACTCTGGATCTCCATAGCTGAGGACGGCCTATGCTAATTCTGCACTGCTTCCACCTTCTTCGGATCCACCTTGATCCCATCACTCGATACTACATGACCCAAGAATGCCACTGAGTCTATCCAAAACTCGCACTTTGAAAATTTTGCATATAAATTCTTTTCTCTCAAGGTCTGAAGCACAGTCTTCAGGTGTTGTTCATGATCCTCCCGAGTCCAGGAGTACACCAGAATGTTGTCAATAAACACCATGATGAAAGAGTCAAGATAGGGTCGGAACACATTGTGCAGCAAGTGTATAAATGATGCTGGGGCGTTGGTCAGCCCAAACGACATCACAAGAAACTCGTAATGACCATACCGAGTCCTGAAAGCAGTCTTTGGGATATCTGGCTCCCGAATCTTCAATTGATGATAGCCTAAACGTAAGTCAATCTTGGAAAACACTCTGACACCTTGTAACTGATCAAATGGGTCATCAATACGAGGCAATGGATACTTGTTCTTCACTGTGACTTTATTCAACTGGAGATAATCAATGCACATACGCATAGAACCATCTTTCTTCTTTACAAACAAGACCGGAACATCCCAAGGTGACATACTGGGCCGAATGAAGCCCTTATCAAGCAACTCCTGTAACTGCTCCTTCAACTTAGAAGGAGCCATACGATATGGAGGAATAGAGATGGGCTGAGTGCCCAACAACAAATCAATGCCAAAGTCAATATCTCTGTCTGGTGGCATGTCCAGAAGATCAGCTGAAAATACATATGGAAAATCCTTCACTATTGGGACTGATTCAACTGTAGGAGTATCAATACTGACATCTCTCACATAAGCTAGATACGCGTCACACCCCTTCTCAACCATTCGTTGAGCTTTAAAAAATGAAATAACTTTGTTGGGAGTGTACTTTATGGTACCTCTCCACTCTAATCGCGGTAATCCTAGCATAACCAATGTCACGGTCTTAGCGTGACAATCAAGAATAGCATAATGGGGCAACAACCAGTCCATGCCCAAAATAATATCAAAGTCTACCATGCTGAGCAATAATAAATTGACTATGGTCTCAAAATCACTAAGAGCAACCAAACACGACCGATACACACAGTCCACAACAAAAGAATCTCCCACAGGTGTAGACACATACATAGGGGAACTCAAAGAATCACGAGATACGCCCAAATACGAGGCAAAATAATATGACACATAGGAATAAGTGGAGCCTGGATCAAATAAAACCGACACATCTCTCTGACAGACAAGAACAATACCTGTAATGATAGAGTCGGAAGCAACTACCTCTGTACGAGTGGAAAGAGTATAATATATGGCCTGGCCTCCCCCTCTAGGGCGACCTCGACCTCCCCGACTTCCACCTCGAGTTGGTTAAGCATGTAGAGTAGTAAATAGTGCTGTAATCGTAGCCTGAGGACCCGGTGGAGCACGCGGTGGCTGAGAAGTCTGTTTGGGGCAATCCCTCACCATATGGCGAGTGTCGCCATACTCAAAACAAGCTCTCGGAGGGCGTGGCTGTTATGACTGGCTCGGGCCAGGTCTGTTGGACTGACCGTTAAGAGCATCTCGTGCAGGAGGTGCATTAGATACTCACAGTGAGTAACAAGGCTCCCGGGGCCTAGAAAGAGCCAGAATATCACTGGCGGCTGGAAGAGCTGAGTAAATGGAGTACATAGCCCCTTCCATGATGAACTACAACTGGTTCACGAGTACTATTGTAAGTGCCAAACTCTCGAGACCTCTTGGCCTCCCTATCTTATCTCTCCCGAGCAAGCATACCCTCCAATCTCCTAGCAATACTCATAACCTGTTGGTAAGAAATATCCATCTCTAACTCCTGGGCCATGCTAAGCCTGATACTAGGGTGGAATCCCTCAATAAACAGACGAACCCTCTCTCGAATTGTGGCAACCAAGGCTGATGCATGTCGGTCCAAATCACTAAAGCGAACTGCATACTCTGATACAGTCATAGCACCATGGCGCAACTGCTCAAACTTCGCATGCCATGCGTCTCTGAGACTCTGGGGAACATACTCCCTCAAGAACATGTCCAAGAACTGGGTTAATGTAAGTGAAGCTGCCTCAGCCGGACTACCCAACTCATAAGCACGCCACCACTGATAGGCTTCTCCTCTAAGCTAGAATGTAGTAAAAGAAACTCCACTCGACTCCGCTACCCCCATTGTACGGAGAATATGGTGACACTCCTCTAAAAAATCCTAGGCATCCTCTGACGCCAATATACTTAAGGTAGGAGGGTGGTACTTCTTGTACCTCTCAAGTCCGAGTTTCTCCGCCTAAGAAT
>AWOL01S0080552.1:0-53704 GCA_000715115.1 Nicotiana otophora | reverse complement strand
ATACCCGAGTCGTCCGGGCTTGCCTAGGACGACAGTCCCCGAGTGGAGGTGATCTCTTGGATTCGGATAGAGGTGGCCTTTGGGTTCAATATCTATCCTTAAGGAACACAATGTAATAGTCTTAAGGGATAAAATATGTATATGCAAGGTAGAAACTTTGTTTTATTTCTGTGCACAACATACAAGATTGCAAATGTGTACAAACTTCGTGTTATGGCTTAAGTGGTCTATGTGGGCACGGTTTATTTGACCGTTTGGCCCTTATAATAAATCCTATCCACCGAACCCAGACTCTTCAAGCACAAAGTTTCCGTCCTTGCTAAAATCATTATCCTATGGTGATGGCCCCCAATATTCGAGGTCGATCATTGAGAGGGCTCGGATACTGTTGATGCGACCCTCGACTTCGATTCGTAATCGATATTCAATTCTAAGTTAGCACGATCTAATGTTGTCTCGTTAAAAACCTTGCCGGAAAACCCATTTGGGACAAAATCAGTTCAAGGAAACAAGAGTGTAACACGTGCTTTCGGGCCTAATAATTGCATCATTCTTTGGACGTTGCCTACAAGCTTTAGTCCAATTTGTAATATATATATATATATATTACAAATTGGACTAAAGCTTGTAGGCAACGTCCAAAGAATGATGCAATTATTAGGCCCGAAAGCACGTGTTACACTCTTGTTTCCTTGAACTGATTTTGTCCCAAATGGGTTTTCCGGCAAGGTTTTTAACGAGACAACATTAGATCGTGCTAACTTAGAATTGAATATCGATTACGAATCGAAGTCGAGGGTCGCATCAACAGTATCCGAGCCCTCTCAATGATCGACCTCGAATATTGGGGGCCATCACCATAGGATAATGATTTTAGCAAGGACGGAAACTTTGTGCTTGAAGAGTCTGGGTTCGGTGGATAGGATTTATTATAAGGGCCAAACGGTCAAATAAACCGTGCCCACATAGACCACTTAAGCCATAACACGAAGTTTGTACACATTTGCAATCTTGTATGTTGTGCACAGAAATAAAACAAAGTTTCTACCTTGCATATACATATTTTATCCCTTAAGACTATTACATTGTGTTCCTTAAGGATAGATATTGAACCCAAAGGCCACCTCTATCCGAATCCAAGAGATCACCTCCACTCGGGGACTGTCGTCCTAGGCAAGCCCGGACGACTCGGGTATCGAAGCCCGGAGGTACAAAGCCTATTAGGAAATACCCGAACTTAAAAGGCTACGACCATCCTAGAAACAGCTCGGAGACGTCCGAAGCCCATAATCAAAACATAAGGCCTTGAAAAATTCCAAACCGGTTCAAAGGCTATACTCGGTAAAACTATAATCTAAAGACATTTAAGTAAACACTTGGGGGAAAGCTTCCTGTCATACCAAGCCCCCATGAGTTTCAAACAAAATTACATCGAGAATGAACCTTGTTCGAACCTCCGAATAAGACCCTATTACTACGTTTTATTTTGTGCTAAGGCATTTGAACTCTTTGCAATCATAAAGAAGAAACTAACTCAAAAATTGCCAAAGGAAAGCCTTTTATATATATATATATATATATATATATATATATTCCAATAGAGATATTTATAAATTCCAAACGGCCTCAACAAAATGAACAAAAATACAAAAATAAAAGAAAAATCTCTAAGACACCTAAGCTTGATCTCCACCGAAGCCAACCTCGTCACTGGGGTCATCGAGGTCTTCTCCGCCCTCGAGTTTGCTGGAACCCTCAGAGCCTTTCTCGTCATCGGGGTCAGCCAGCTTCTTGGCTTCAGCCTCATGCCTTTTAGCATCTTCGATTTTGGCCGACAAGTCAAAACCCCGGACATAGACCTTCTCGAGAGCCTCTCTTCGGGACTGCCACTTCATATGTTCAATAGTGACCTCCAGGCAGTCCTGTGCCGCCTCAGCATCAACTCTGTACTGAGCCACCATTTCTTCAGCATTGGCCCTGATTGTTTCCGTCACTAACTTGGCTATTTGCAGCTCATCGCCAAGGGCATCCCGTTCAGCGATTCTCGAGCCCAGTTGAGACTGGAGGTCTTTGATTTTTTGGGTTTGGGCCTCATCTTTCTCCGCCACTTGAAGTTGGACCTCCACAGAGGCCAACTGCTCCTGGGCAGTCTCCTTCTCCAAAGCCAATCGGTCCATTTTTCCCTTCTACTCTTTGGCCATGGCCTTGACCTCGTCCATCTCGGCTCAAAGTTGGTCGATCCGGTCAACCTTCTGTTGAACCTGCGGGTTTTGACTGTTAGTCGCCATGTCTAACTCGTCATCGCTAATTTTAAAGATATTTACCTTTTCTATCAGGTCGCATGTACCTTCTGAGCCGCGTCCAACTTAGCCTAGAGATTCTTGACTGCTTCTTCGCGTTGCTCGCTGAGAAGCTTATGCATGTCCCTCTTCTCAGCAAGCTCCTTGACCTCAGCCTCGAGCTGGTTGACCTCAACCCGGTACCAAAGAAAAACTTTATGATAGAGTACCGAGGCCTGCAAAGATATGAAAAGGAAAAGGCATGAGAAATATCAAAAACTAAATTCGAAGACAGAAGAGTGTAATGACACTTTACCCAATTCAGCGCCTTCTGTGCTTCGCTGAACAAGCACGACGTATCCACCTCGTTCTTTTTCGTCTGATCTTCTTCTGTCACCAGGCATCGAAGGTAGCTAGCTACTCCGACAGGGGCGAAAAGAACCTGGGCATTCTCTGGGACGGTGATGATAACTGACCGCTTCTGGACGAGATCTATTCTCGGGGCGGAGAATAGGTTGATCAAATTTGGGCTCGAGTTCGGCCCACCGACCTTTGAAGATGAGCTTTTCCTCGGCACCTCTAAATCATCCAACCCGGAGAAGTATTCTAGAGTGGTTGAGTCCACATCATCAAAAAAACAACATAGGGGATCGTCTGCACCATGAGCCCCTTCGCTGGATCGCTTCTTCACCACTCGGGCTTCATGGAACATGGACTCTATAAACAAAGGCGACCCGAAAATTTTTATAACACCGGGCGGGGTCGAGCCACTATCTCGAGAAGTCTCAGCCCTCGCTTCTGCACCAGTCTCCTGAATTTGAGGGGGATTAGCCTCCGTTGTTTCCCCCTCAGTTGCTACCTGCTCCTCAGGGACGGACGGCTCGCAAGCCATAAAAGAATAGTCCTCCTCGGGCTTGTACTTGAGTCGGTAAAAAGAGTCCGAGTTAGGCACTCGGGAGCTGGAACTTTTCTTTGGCTTATGAGCCAACCTTCTCCTTGGTTTCTTTTTCTCCGAGCTCGGGGAACTCAGAGCCCTCCTTCTTTTCTTCTCTTCTACTGCGGCCTAAGGCTGCCCTGAAGAAGAAGGATCAGCGGGCAGGTCTTCGCCCCTACTAAGGGGGATAGCCACAGAAGGATCAGCGTATCCCGATCCTCGTCAATACTTGAAAACGGGGCTTTACTAGCCTGGCATACGAGCTTTATCAGTCCCTCCCTGGAAGATTCATGGATTGTATAGGTAGAGTAGATGATCGACGGTGAACAAACAAGAGTCGATTTTATTTACAAAGAATCGGAAGAGGATTACGATCCTCTATAGTGACAGATGGATCTGACCGAGGCACACGTCATACCTTCTGCAGAAGTCTAGAATGACCGGGTCCACCGGGCCTATTGTGAAGGGGTAAGTATAAACAGTTAAATACCCTTCCACATGGGTAGTAATGTTCTCATCGGTCCCGGGGATCACTACGTCCTTATCCACCCAGCCACAATCCTTCTGAACCATGGGAAGAACGAACTCAGTGATGGAGCAAATTTACCTTGACACCGCCTCGCATCGGCCTTGCACCGAAGAGGGATTTTCGACCTTAAAGTCATCTGCAGCCGAACATCCCCCGGGCATGAACATTTTCAAGGGGGGCTCGGCTGTCGGTTCATCGATAGCCATGTCAGCAGCAAACCTCTCGAGGACAACCATATCTGGGGCGGTTTCCTCGATCTTGGTGGTCGGTTGCAAGGAAGAAGAGGCACATTTTTGGGGAAAAGTCTTGGAAGTCTTCGTTATTGTTGTTTGGAAAAAGGCTTAAAAATGTGAAGGAAGATTAGGAGATGAAGGGTAAAAACTTGCTAAGAAAATCAAGCACGCCGGCTTGAGTAGAGGATAAAGAAAAGATTGCAATTTGTTGAAAACAAACTTGAAGAACGAATGTGAGAATGTTATGAAGAAAGGCAATGATATCTTGGAGGATCGAAGGTAGAATCTTGGTCAAAAGTAAAAAATGAATGGGGGAGGGAGTATTTATAGAGGCTTTGCGCCGTTTCACATCCGGGAACGGCCTGCCGATGGCTGATACACATTTGGAATCATTATGATGCGACTGACAGGACGTTTCGGTTTCTTTGTCGTTTCTGTCACGGCGTGTTGAAGAAGGAATCGAAGAGCTCATGTCGTTCCTCGTCGTTTCCGTAAACTTACTCTGCGAGAAAAGAGGGGACTATCTGTATACGGGTGAAACCGGGCGCATGGGACACTCCGATTTTCAATAAAGTAAATCGAGAAAGAGACTTGATGATAAGAAACCAGAATCGAGGCGAGGGTCTCATCGAGCCAAGGTCCGGGGGCACAATTCCCACACTCGGGAACATCGGGGCCATGAACCCGAGATCGGTCCAAATCTAAAAGACTTCAGAGAGCAAATGTACCTTGACACCGCTTCGCATCGGCCTTGCACCGAAGAGGGATTTTCGACCTTACAGTCATCTGCGGCCGACCATCCCCCGGGAACGAACATTTTCAAGTGGGGCTCGGCTGTCGGTTCATCGATAGCCATGTCAGCAGCAAACCTCTCGAGGACAACCACATCTGGGGCGGTTTCCTCGATCTCGGTGGCCGTCTGCAAGGAAGAAGAAGCACATTTTTGGGGAAATGTCTTGGAAGTCTTCGCCATTGTTATTTGGAAAAAGGCTTGAAAGTGGGAAGGAAGATTAGGAGATGAAGGGTAAAAACTTGCTCAGAAAATCAAGCACGCCGGCTTGAGTAGAGGATAAAGAAAAGATTGCAATTTGTTGAAAACAAACTTGAAGAACGAATGTAAGAATGTTATGAAGAAAGGCAATGATATCTTGGAGGATCGAAGGTAGAAGCTTGGTCAAAAGTAAAAAATGAACGAGGGAGGGAGTATTTATAGAGGCTTTGTGCCGTTTCGCATTCGGGAACGGCCTGCCGATGACTGACACGCATTTGGAGTCATTATGACGCGACTGGAAGGACGTTTCGGTTTCTTTGTCGTTTCTGTCACGGCGTGTTGAAGAAGGAATCGAAGAGCTCATGTCGTCCTCGTCATTTCCATAAACTTACTCTGCGAGAAAAGAGGGGACTATCTGTATACGGGTGAAACCGGGCCCATGGGACACTCCGATTTTCAATAAAGTAAATCGAGAAAGAGACTTGATGATAAGAAACCAGAATCGAGGCGAGGGTCTCATCGAGCCAGGGTCCGGGGGCACAACGCCCACCCTGGGGAACATCAGGGCCATGAACCCGAGATCGGTCCAAATCTAAAAGACTTCAGAGAGCGTCGTCAGGCAACCGAACACGATTAATAGAAGGTCGTGATATCCGTGACCAGTCGGGTATCACGACGTGGATCTCGACACGTACCAGCGGAAATCCGGTGATTAGTTAAACGAAAGATTTTTACCTTTTATGGAATTGTACCTAGGGTAAGACTTTCCTCTTATATAAAGGGGGTCTGACTATTCATAAAACACACGGTAACACGCAAATCAAGGCAATATACTATTACTTTTTTTGTTATTCAAAGTTCTAGTTCTTGTTCATCAACGCTTGGTCATTGTGTGTCCGGGATCGAGGGCGGATATTTCATTAAGGCTGTTGTTAAGTCTGAAATTACCCTCCTCAAGTGGTTTGATAATTTATTACCTCCTTTATCCGTTTAATCTTACATAATTTATCGTTTGTATCGAATTAATCCATGTATCCTTAAAACCACAAATAAATTTAATTGTTATCCATTTTTGAGATAAACAATCATAAATTAACTATCTGAAATTGAATAAACGTAATTACACAAAACAAATAATCATTCTATTAATTAATTAATTAGGAGGAGGAAACATGAGATGAATGATCATTGGAATACAAAAATAAATCATCACCGTCTTAGAAGATTTTGCATATCCACCGACCTACACCTTTTTATGGCCAAAATACGCTCTACTTGACCCACCAAAAATAATAGAAAAAAAAAAGAAAAAAAAGAAAAGAAAAAGAGCAAAACCTGATTTTTGTTTGAGTTTTCCTTGTCCTTTTGCAGCACGTCTAGAGGTGGAACTAGAGTGTTAATTACAATTCAGTAATTTTTACTTAAATTTTATATTTATTTTAATAAAATTTATTAAAATTATATAATTTAATTATAAATTAGATAATTAAAATGAACTATGAGTTCTAATGAGATTAACCCAAATCTAATTAAAAATTTAAAAAATTGTTTCTAATGGAATATTTAGCATCCAAGAGGTCACAACTATAACCGTAATGTGAAAAAAATAATTGTGGGGAAAATGGGAACTATTTGTTCAAGTAACTATAATCGTAATATTTTGCATTCAAGTAACCTCTTGACTACTAGTTGCTAAATATTTAATTACTTCGATCTTTACTTTATTAAATTTATGGGGAAAATGGGAAACTATTTGACCAAAAACAAATTGTGAAACAAAATGACAACTATTTGTTCCCCACTTCCACTTCCACTTCCACTTCATGATAACTCGATAAGGTTATTATTCTAATCGAATAATTTAATAAAATATAGTTCAATTTGTTGACCTGCCAACTTTTTAAAAATAATATTTCCGTACAGATATATTGTTATGAATATCCGCAAACTAAATAGCATAAAATAACCAAGTTAGGCATAAATGGCAATTTGGTTCCTTTTTCTTTTTGTTGGTTAGTGAGAAAAAGAATTAAGTTATATTTTCATTGATGTAATTATTTCACTTTCAAACACGATTAGTAGTCCTAAAGTAAGTTTAACTTTCTTTAATCAGTCTACTATATTGTAATGGTGTTCAAAATAGCTGTAAGGACAGCAAACCATACAAAGATTTAACAAACATTTATCTCTAGAAACTCCTAGAACAAGTATTAGAGGCTCGAGAACGAACGAAAAGCATATATTTTTTAATGTGATAAAATGATGATAATGAGATCAAGCAACTTATTAGAAGGAAATTGGCCAGCAAAGACACTTTAATGTTTTTTTTTTGTTGGTATAGTCCTAAATGCAAATCACTATTTACTTCCACTTGGCCTTTTAAATAATCAGAATTTTATTTGATTAGATCAATTGTTAAATGAGAGGTGTATGTGGTCATTCAGAACAATCCAGAGATATAATTTGATGATGATGACGATGATGATGATGAAAATGGCAGTTCAATGATAGTTCAAGGGATTAGGTTGGTTATTTGACTATAAATTTAAGATTAAATTTATTTCATATTTAATTGGAAGTATTAATTAAATCAGTGTTATTTTTATCAACATTTTGAAGTAAATTTTATCGATAGTTATTCAACTTTGAGTTTGTAACACAAAAGTTACCTTTTAATTTTTTGTGACATAAAAGATTATTTTATTTTGAGTTTGTAACACAAAAGTCACTTTTCTATTTTTTTGTCACATAAAAATCGTTCAACTTTAGCCAAGGTAACCAAAAAATAAATATCACCCTAATTTTATATTTTATACTGAAAATATGACATAACATATTAACACTCCAAAATAAGCTTGTTATATTAGGGATAATTTGAGAAACCTGCCTCTAAGTTTCGCTAATCTTAATTGTGGTTTATGTATATTATGTTTGCTTTTCTTATTTTGATTACTTTGTAATAATTTTGTTAACTCGTTATCATTAATGTCAAAAATATATTTAACTATTTTGCCCTTATTAATTTATACTCACTTGTTTAATGAATTTTACAAAAACACCTTTTTGAATTAGCAGAAGAATACTGTTTTCCCCATAATTCAATGACAAACACAAAATCTACAAGCTTAATATGTTCCCCATAGCTTCAAGTTGTTACAAAGAAATTAAAACACGGAGATAAACATAGTTTTGTAAACCACAAGGGAGAGTAATATACGAAGAGCAACACGAGGGAGGTTACGAAAATTAATCTATTACATTTAATATATTTTATTAAGCTAAATAGTTATTTTGAAGTGTTATGTCATATTTTCGGTATAGAATATAAAAATACAAGTGATATTTACGTTTTAGTTAACTTGGCCAAAGTTGGATGATTTTATATGATAAAAAGTAGAAAAGTGATTTTTGTGTTACAAACTCAAAGTTGAATGACATTTATGCGACAAAAAATAGAAAAGTAACTAACAAACTCAAAGTTGAATGACCACCGGTGAAATTTACTCCAAATATTAGGTATAATTTATCTCATATACAAGGTAGGATTGCTATCCAAGTTATAACTCTGATTATAACCTCAAATATGAATCTTGAAATTATACCCAAAATATACTAGAATATCATGGTTTTGAACTAAACGACTTAGTGCTTTATTAATAATTAAATTTACATAGTTAAAATAACAAAGCATGCTCCATTTTCTTTTCTCTTTTTCACACTAGCAAAATATTCTAAGAAGACTATTATTTACCCTCAAAATTGGATAACAATTAAACTTATAATGTGGATTTAAGGACACGTTATTTCACTTAATACCGATTGATAAATATGAAGATTAAAGATAGAATTATACAATAAAGTAAATCAAACCAGTATTTGAGTAGAACTCAACTCTTGAGTTAGAGTATCCCCGAACTGATTGATGTAAGGACAATAAAATTACAATAAGCTGAAGAACAAGAGTGTGAGCGAGGAAGAAAATTATATTGCTTTTTTATCAGTCGTCCCTACAAATGGTTAGAACTCCCATTTATAGAGTAAAAGAATTCTATATATGGTACAATTCTAATTACAAAATAAAATCCCATGATTAACTAAACAACCGTTCTTGATTTGATCCGTTCAGAGATTTTCGCCATGATCTTCGACCGTTCGCGAATATCTCGCTTTTCCGTTATTACACAATCTTTGGTATTGCTCGATGCCTGTCTAGTTCGGTCTCGATTGCTGTCGGCCTCGATCTTGGCAGGTGCCTCGAATCCCGATCTTGGTACCTTGTCTTCGTGCCTCGATCCGATCTACTTCGGAGTCGTCCTTGATGCAAACTTCCGGTCTCGGTCAAACAGTAAAATCGGGTGGGCCCGGTTCTAATCGTATACATATAGTTCCCTCATTTTTTGGAGTATAATGACAAGAAACGAATTGAGCCTTCGATCTTCTACCTCGACCTGTCATGACATCATCCTTGTGATGTAAGCGACGGAAGTGATTGAAACATCCCGCCTGTACAGTTTTCAAGGCATTAAATGCGCGTCAGTCGATGGTCGGTCACCGTCAATATTGAACCGTCGTTGTGAAATTTATAAATAGCCCATCTCTCCACTATTTCAAAACTTTTACTTTCATATTCTTAATCTTCAAATCTTTTTATATCTTCTAACCTCTTCATCTCCACATCTATGATTTTCACTGTTACCATCTTCTCAAAATACCAAATTATTATCTTCATCTATTTATAACTTCAAATCCATACAAAAATGGCAAAAACATCAAAGACTATTCCTCAAAAGGAAAATGCTTCTTCATCGCGGTCGGCCGGTGACAAAACACCGGTAGAGCCATGACCTAAAGAGTGTGTTCCAGGAGGGGGGAGGGGGAGGGGGGGTGTTATCACTTCTGACTTCAAAACCGATAAAGCCTCATCGATTTTTGGTCAATGCGAGCCAGTGTCGAGGTACATATGCTCGATAACTGAAGGGTACCTTAAGCAGGTAAGGAAAGACTGCAGCTGGAAAGGTAAAGAAGTGGTGATACCGACCTCGGAAGAAGACATTACCACCCATGTGGAAGGGTTTTTAAGTGTTTACACTAACCCTTTCACGTTGGGCCCCCTCGACCCCGTCGTCATCGACTTTTTTCGTCAGCACCAAATAACCCTAGGCCAAATCCACCTTTCTTTTTGGCGAATTGTTATTCTGCTCCGATTCATCATGGGCAAAGTCGAGAGGATGCCTTTCACCATCGACCACCTCATCAGGTTATACAACCCCTGACTCTATCGAGGCGGGTTGATAAAACTCCAACACCGGGCCACCAAAGTGCTGTTCTCGAGCATAGACGAGGATAAAGACTGAGGCTGAATGGGCCGGTTCGTTCGAGTGATGACTTCGGACCTAATCTCGGCCGAAAAGATGCCATTTCTTGAGAAATGGAATATGAAGCGTACGTATAATTCCACTGCTAATTCTTATTTATTATTTTGCCCATTTGCTTCTTCTCATCGATATCCTTTTCGGTTATGTAGCGGTTGCTTGGATACCCAGTGCAATTCTTAACCTCAAGAGCTGGGTTCAGGACCTGGCCTCGACCTCTTCGTACGCTGAGCACTCATGGCGTGATTTATCAAAGGGCCGATGGGAGGCCAAAACTCATGGTACACCCCTTTCCTATGTCCTTGATGATTAGATCAAAATGTCTTTCTTATACTTAACCAAGAGTGGGTTTCTCTAGTGGTAAACACTTTCCACTTTCAACCACGAGGTTGTGAGTTTGAGTCACCCCAAGAGGAAGGTGGGGAGTTCTTGGAGGGAAGAAGCCGAGGGTCTATCAGAAATAGCCTCTCTACCCCAGGGTAGGAGTAAGGTCTGTGTACACATACCCTCCCCAAACCCCACTAGTGGGATTATACTGGGTTGTTATTGTTGTTGTTGTTGTTGTTATTATTATTGTTGTTGTTGTATACTTAACCAATTTTCCTGCGTGTAGGCCTGGGCAAAGATGCGGTCATGAGGCCCCTGTCTGGCAAGGAAGATACCTCGGCCCTGGTTCCGAAACCGACGAAGGACAACAAGAGAAAAAGGGCCTCGGCTTCCGAGCATCCAGAACTTAAGACAAGGATGGCTCGTAATCCGAGGAAGAACACCATGCTTTTCAGCAAAGAATCTGTTCGGCGTCTGAAGGATGAAGACGAAGAAGAAGAAGAAAATGACGATGGCTCCATACTGGTGGCCCGAGTAAAGAAAACCATCGATGCCCCAAAGACAGCTGGATTGATGGTGGTTGATGAGGCTCTGCCTAGAACTGAGGGGATATCGGAGAAGGACTCGGGCAAAGTCCCTTAGTCGTTGAATATTAAGGATGTCGCCCACCGAAATGAACAAACGGTGGGTATATCTGAAGGGACCGACCCTTAAGCTCTTCGAACTGAGGAGAACACCCCAAGTGACTCCTTTGGGGCAATAGTAATCGGAGACTCGCCCATTCTCCCTGCTTTTTTCGAAGGGGCGATTTGGGAAGCCCGACCTTTGGGGACCCTCGAGGTAGACGGGGCTCATAAGGGAGAGGACCCCTTTAGTGATTTGTTTACAGGTATCGAGGATGTTGCCAGCCCGAGTGACGCATCAGGTCTTTTCTTAGAGGCTTAACGGGCCATGAATCGGGTAAGTCTCGATTCCCTTTGTTGATGTCATATTCTTCCATTTTCTGCCTAACCTTTTCTCTTTTCATATAGGCTTTAGCTCTACATGAAGAGGCATTTTCCAAGTCTCAGGCGGATCTGAACCGATGTGACGCTGACTTCCGAGGGCTTTCGGAGGAGATAAATGCCTTCAAACTTCTTAGTGGGCAGAAAGAGGAGGAGATTAAAGATCTTCGAGCCGAGTTGGCCAAGTCTCACCAAGATCAGGCAGATCTGATCGAGCATGTAATGAAAATCTTAAAAGTTCATGGGCTTGATTTAGGAACGGTGGCAAACATTTTAATCTCATAGCTGCAGCAGAAAATCGAGAGGATCAAACAATTCCGTGAGGAGGTCAACACAATAAAAGCGGAGTCCTTGGGGTGTAAGGAAGGCGTGGACCGCTTTGCTGTAGAAAAAGAGACTGCTCGAGCCCAATCATTATCGGTCGAAAGTTAAATTCAAGGCATGAAAGAGAAGAGCTCGACTCAAACAAGGAAAATATAGGAGCTCGAGACTCGGTTGGCTTCTCAACTTGCCAAGGCCAAATCTGAAGCCGAAAAAGCAAAGGCCGAGGCGGATGCAATGAGATAGCAATGAGATATCTCGGGGTTTCGATCTTACCAATGAGATAGCAAAGGCTAGAGAGCATGAAGCCGAAGTCGGAGCGCTGGCCACTTCTGATGATGATGATGATTATGGCAGCAATAGCGGGTCCTAGAATGGGGAGGACCTCGATGTAGAAGAAGCTGCCCCCGGAGGAGATCAGGAACTTTAGGATTTTTCATTTTTGATCTTTTTTGTATAGGATCCCGATTAGACCTTGTAAATATTCACATATATAAATATCTCTTTCCTTTACGACTTGTCTTTATTTCTTTTATGCCTTGTGAAAGTTTTGTTCGTAAGTTCGAGGCTTAGGCATTTTGATCGAAACTTGACTAGTATAGTTTTTATAATCGAGTGAGTACTTGCTCGAACTCGGAATAGGGTGACCCTTAGGTTTTAATTGAGTGAGGATGATTTCTTCGAACTCTAAAATAAACTGGCCTTTTAGGCTCTTAAATTAGGCCGATATGGCCATAGCAAAAAGAATGGCTTTCTCCCCCTTTTCGGCTTGATAAGTTTATCGTTTAATTATATAAATTCTTTTGTGCCTTAACACAAAATAAAGGATTTGCTCGAGAGTTCGAACGGTTCCATACCCATTAGGATTTTCAAGAGTCGATATTATCGAGACCCTTTATTTCGCAGTGCCTTAGCATAAAATAAAGAATTTGTTCGAGAGTTCGAACGCCTTTATATCCATTAGGGTTTTCAAGGGTCGATATTATCGAGGCCCCTACGAAATTTAGCCGAGGGCAGCCTTTTTTAACCGGTTTATGAAAATATTCGAAGGCCTATTTAATAACGAAAATCGGACGTCTCCGAACCGTGTTGATTTGGCCGTAGCCTTTAACTTGGGATTCACCTTTTGGGCTTGTTTTCCTGTTATACTTCAAACTTGTTCGAAGTATCAGTCCCCGAGTGGGGTGGCCATGGCCCATAAAATCAAGCAATCTACACGAACACGGTTCATTTGACCGTTTGGTCCACTACAAAATTTACCTATTGAGACCCTGTTGACACGAAGTATTTTCCTTGTAACTATCCGAGGGTGATGCCCCCCAGTATTCGAGGTTGATTGTAAAGGAGCCTCGGATACTGTTGAATTGCTCTAAGTTAGCACGAACAATGGTTGCCTCATTAAAAATCTCGCCGGAAAAACCCATTTGGGATAAAAACCGGTCTAAGGAAAAAAGAGTGCAACGCGTGCTTTCAGACCTAAGGAATGCATTTGAAGGATCCTTTGATGTCTTCGATTAAACACCCGCAAACGGTTAGTATAAAATATAAATGAAAATGGAAAAGGTTGTACCTTAGCACTAATATCGTTTGAATAGTTACACGTTCCAATTATTTGACAACTGTTCGTCGTTCATCGTGCCGAGTTTGTAAGATCCTTTTACGACGATATTGAAGATCTAATACGGTCCCTCCCAATTTGGTCCGAGTTTTCCTTCGTTTAGGTCTCGAGTATTGAGGGTGATTTTTCTCAATACTAAGTCCATTGTTCTAAAATATCGAAAATTAGCTCTTCGGTTATAGTACCTTTCGATCTGTTGCTTCTGTGCGGCCATTCGAACGAGGGCGTTTTCCCGTTTTTCATCTAGTAATTCAAGACTTGTATTCATAGCCTCGTGATTCGACTATTCCGTTGCATATCGAAACCTGATGCTAGGTTTCCCGACTTCGACTGAGATTAGAGCTTCGACGCCATATACTAAAGAGAACGGTGTTGACCCTATACTGGATTTTGACGTTGTTCGATACGCCCAAAGGACCTCGGGAAACATTTCTCTCCATTTTCCCTTTGCGTCGTTCAACCTTTTCTTTAGATTTTGAATGATGGTTTTGTTCGTTAACTCTGCCTGTCCATTCCCGTTGGGGTGATACGGCGTTGACAAGATCCTTTTGATTTTGTGTTCTTCAAGAAACTTTGTTACTTTGCTGCCGATGAATTGCTTTCCATTGTCACATACGATCTCGGCAGGCATTCCGAATCGACATATAATGTGGTCCCAGATGAAGTCGATAACTTCTTTTTTCCTGACTTTTTTGAAGGCTTGTGATTCAACCTATTTAGAGAAATAGTGAGTCATAAATAAAATAAATTTAGCTTTACCTGGGGCCGATGGTAGAGGGTTGGCGATATCCATTCCCCATTTCATGAACGATCATGGGGATAAGACCGAATGGAGTTGCTCCCCGGGTTGGTGGATCATCGACGCATATCTTTGACACTTGTCGCACTTTCGAACGAATTCCTTAGTATCTTTTTCCATATCGGCCCAGTAATATCCTACTCTGATGACTTTGTGAACCAATGATTCTGCACCGGAATGATTTCCACAAGACCCAAACATATCGCCAATGGTCTATCGAACATCCTTCTATATAGTGTTCCATCTTCGGCCAATGTGAATCATGCGACGTTCGTACGTAGAGTCCTTGATTCCTTAGGATATGACAAAAGCTTTCTGTTCTTTAGGTACTCGATATATTTATTCTTCCAATCACATGTCAGACTTGTGGAGTTTATTTTGTCTTGGCCTTCTTCGATCATTGACCTCGAACGTTGCAGATAGTCCCCGCGCTAATTTCGTCGTCTTCAACCGATGACCCCAAATTTGCAAGGGCATCGGTTTCGCTGTTTTTCTCTCGAGGTACATGTTGTAGGGTCCATTCTTGAAACTGATGTAATGTCACATGTAATTTATCCAAATATCTCTGCATTCGATCATCCTGAACCTCGAAGGTTCCGTTGACTTGGTTTACCACAAGTAAGGAGTCGCACTTCGATGACCTCTGCTCCTAAACTCTTAGCTAGCTCGAGACCTGCAATCATGACCTCATACTCGGCCTCATTTTTAGTTAACTTGGAAGTTTTGATAGAGTTTCTAATTGTATTTCCCATGGGCGGCTTCAAAACGATGCCTAGCCCGGACCCCTTCACGTTCGAAGCACCGTCTGTGAATAGTGTCCACACCCCCGATGTTGTACCCGATTTTAATAATAGTTCTTTTTCGACCTCAGGTACGAGGGCTGGCGTAAAGTTGTCCACGAATTCTACTAAGCTTTGAGACTTTATGGCCATTCGGGGTTGATACTCGATATCATACGCGCTGATTTTGACGGCCCTTTTGGCCAATCGGCCCAAGAGTTCGGGCTTATGCAAAATATTGCGAAGAGGACAAGTGCTCACTACACAAATTGGGTGACATTGAAAATATAGTTTTAATTTCCTAGAGGCGCTTATTAGGGCAAGCACCAACTTTTCTAAGTATCGGTACCGGGTCTCGGCCTCGCCTAGAGTTCGACTAACATAGTAAACAGGAAATTGCGTACCTTGATCTTCTCAAACTAGGACTCCACTTACCGATATTTCTGAGATTGCTAAGTACAAGTAGATTTGCTCGTCTTCTTTCGGAGTATGAAGCAGCGGCGGGCTCGAGAGGTACCGCTTTAACTCTTCCAATGCTTGTTGGCATTCCGGGGTCCATGCAAAATTGTTCTTCTTTTTGAGCAGCGAGAAGAACTTGTGACTTCTATCTGAAGACTTTGAGATGAATCGGCCTAGGGCGACTATGCGCCCTATTAATATTTGTACGACTTTAACATTATCCACGACTGTGATGTCTTCGATCGCCTTGATCTTATCGGTGTTGATTTTGATACCCTGATTTGATACCATAAAGCCGTGGAGCTTGCCCGAGCCGACCCCGAATGCACACTTCTTCGGGTTGAGTTTCATGTTGTATTTCCTTAGTATATCGAAGGTCTCATGCAAAGGTGTCAAATGGTCTTCTGCTCGCAGAGACTTAACTAGCATATCGTCAATATAAACTTCCATTGACTTACCTATTTGTTCTTTGAACATTCGATTTACTAGGAGTTGATAACTGGCACCAGTATTTTTTATTCCAAACAGCACTATTTATAACAATAGGTGCTGTACTTAGTGATGAACGAAGTCTTTTCCTGATCCTCCGGGTTCATTTGTATTTGATTGTACCCGGAGTAGGCATCGAAAAAACTAAGAATCTCGTGACCGGCCGTGGCATCGATCATGCGATCGATGTTCGGCATAGGAAAAGAGTCTTTAGGACATGCTTTGTTCAAATCTTTATAATCTACGCACATCCTAAGTTTATTTCCCTTTTTAGGGACTACGACTACGTTTGCTAACCATTCAGGATGTTTTACCTCCCGAATGGATCCTATCTTGAGAAGTTTGGTTACCTTGTCCTTGATGAATGTGTGTTTTACCTCGGACTGGAGTCTTTTCTTTTGTTTTACTAGGCGGAACTTCGGTCCAAGCTCAGTCGATGTGTAGTGATTTCCGGTGGGATCCCTGTCATATCTAAATGAGACCAAGCAAAACAATCCATATTATTGATAAAATATTTAATGACTTTTTCCTTGAGCTCGGGGGTTAACCCCGTTCCCAGGTATACCATTAGATCGGGTAGATGCTTGATCAGTACGACCTGCTCCAGCTCCTCGACCGTCGATTTAGTGGCGTCGGAATCCTCGGGGATTATGAAAGATCGAGGGATCCAATAGTCATTGTCCTCATCTGTTCCTTTCTCCTATGATTGAGTCGAGGCTCGCAGCTATGGTTGCTATTTAGCTTCATATTTTCCTTTGGATTCTGGTTTTTTTGTTGACGAAAGTGCCAATACCGGTATCAATTCGTCGACCGCGAACATTTGTTTGGTGGCGTGTTGTTCCCCGTATACCGTTTTTACTCCATCCAGTGTTGGGAACTTCAGCATTTGGTGAAGTGTTGAAGGAACTTCCCTCATATTGTGAATCCAGGGTCTTCCGATATGGCGTTATATCTCAAGTCGCCTTCGATTACGTGGAACTTGGTTTCTTGAATAGTCCCATCTATATTTACTAGTAAAATGATTTCTCCTTTAGTTGTTTCACTTGCCATGTTGAAACCATTGAAAACTCGAGCTGCGGGCACGATCTGGTCTTGTAGGCCGAGCTGCTCCACAACCCTCGATCTAATAATATTGGCCGAGCTTCCTCGATCAATTAAAATATGTTTAACCTTAATTTTATTCACAAGGATAGAGATTACCAATGCATCATTGTAGGGTTGTGATATTCCTTCTGCTTCCTCATCGTTGAATGATAAAGTGCCTTCTCGTGTATAGTCTCGAGTTCATTTTCCCCTGGTGATCGATACCTTAGTGCGTTTGAAAACATGCCCTTATGGAATATCGATCCCACCAACGATCAAGTGAATCACGTGATGTGGTTCTTGCTGCTCATTTTTTCTGTCTGCATCCCTATCTCTAAAATAATTTTTAACTCGGTCGCTCAAGAACTCTCAAAGGTGACCCTCGTTGAATAGACGTGCCACTTCCTCCCTTAGTTGTCTATAGTCTTCGGTTCTGTGACCATGCGTAACATGATATTTACATATTTGATTGGGGTTCCTTTGGGATGAATCGGTCTGCAAGGGCCTGGGCCATCTAGTATCTTTGATTTTCATAATAGTTGACACAATACTTGACGCGTCGATGCTGAAGTTGTATTCTGATAATCGTGGTGCCTCTGTGGGATCGACACGTTTATCGAAATCATTTTTGTTCATGAGCCCTTGAGAGCTCTGTCCTTGATCGTTCCTTCGATTATTTTGGATGGGATTGCGTCCCGGGCCGCTGTTTCTACGATTGCATTGTATGGCTGATATCGGTCTCTGTTCGACCGAGGTTCTCTGTCGATATCTCTCTAAGTTCTTCCAACGGGCCTGATCGGATAAGCGGAACCGGAAGGAGTCCCTAATTGATCATCCTCGACCCTGATCTTTGACTGGTATCGATTATGTACATCGGCCCAGGTTACCGCTGGGTATTCAATTAAATTCTGCTTTAGCTTTCGTGAGGCCACCAAACTTCGATCATTCAAACCTTGAGTAAAAGGTTGAACAACCCAATCGTCTGTGACTGGTGGTAGTTCCATACGTTCCATCCGAAACCGAGATACGAACTCCCTTAACATTTCGTTGGCTTTCTGTTTTACCTTGAAGAGGTCCGACTTCCTAGTAGCAACCTTTATTTCTCCGGCGTGTGCCTTTACGACTGCAAGCATGGCGAAAGAATCGATGGAATTAGGCGGCAGATTGTGATACCATATCATTGCCCCCTTCGATAGAGTTTCTCCAAAGTTCTTTCGTAGAACCGATTCAAACTCATCATCTTCTAAATCATTTCCTTTTATCGCACATGTGTATGAGGTGATCGGTAGTCCCATTGTAGTTGGGGATTTCCTGGATGCAAAATTTCATCAGAATGGGTTTCGGAGCCGCACTCGGGGGGACGGCTTCTGCATAAACTTCTTCGAGTCTGTACCTTTTAAATTTGGCGGTGGCCCCCATATTAGATCAACCCGGGGAGTTATATATCTCTACTTTCTTGTCATTTGCCTTGATTTTCTTTTCTCTCGTTTCAATTCGTTTAGTGAGCTCCTCGAACATTTTCATAATGACGGGGTCAGTCCCTGATTCATTGGCATTCGATCTTTCCGGCATTGGCTCGGTCCCGTGGACGACGTATGATTCTACCCAACTTGGCGCTCGATGTCGATTTTGTAATTGTGCTATATCGGCTTTTTGAGCCTGTAACATTTCAAATATCAATTGGAGGCTAACTCCACCATCTCCTCCGCCCTGCGTACTTCGACCACCAGATCGACCTTCCATGCATACGCTACCTTCGGGATCAACGCCCAAATTTGTATTTAGGGCGATATGTGAACTGACGTCGATGGGGTTTGCAATTAGTACTCCCTCGAGATCAGCCTGAGGCACCTCGATTTTTGGGGCGACTATATTGTCGTTTTCCCCGTGAAATCCGAAACCGTTATTACCGTGTGTGGATGTTGTTTGTGAGTTTGACATGCTTTTTCCTGAAAATAAAAACACTTACAAGAACAAGCGTAAAGTAGTGTGTGTTATCAGAATCAGTATTAAGCAATCACTATTATCCTTAGCCCCACGATGGGCGCCCAACTGTTTACCCTTAAAATTGGATAACAATTAAACTTATAATGTGAATTTAAGGACACGTGATTTCACTTAATACCGATTGATAAATATGAAGATTAAAGATAGAATTATACAATAAAGTAAATCAAACCAGTATTTGAGTAGAACTTAACCCTTGAGTTAGAGTATCTCCGAACTAATTGATGCAAGGATAATAAAAACACAATAAGCTGAAGAACAAGAGTGTGAGTGAGGAAGAAAATTATATTGCTTTTTTATCAGTCGTCCCTACAAATGGTTAGAACTCCCCTTTATATAGTAGAGGAATTCTATATATGGTACAATTCTTATTACAGAAGAAAATCCCATGATTAACTAAACAACCGTTCTTGATTCGATCCATTCCGAGATTTCCGCCACGATCTTCGACCGGTCGCGGATATCTCGCTTTTCCGTTATTATGCAATCTTCGGTATTGTTCGATGCGTGTTTCGTTCGGTCTCGATTGCTGTCGGCCTCGATCTTGGCAAGTGCCTCGAATCCCGATCTCGGTACCTTGTCTTCGTGCCTCGATCCGATCTACTTCGGAGTCATCCTTCGATGCAAACTCCTGATCTCGATCAAATAGTAAAATCGGGTGGGCCCGATTTTAACCGCATACAACTATTTTCATGCAGGTAATAATGATCTATACCGTCTTTTCTTTCCGGAGTTTTCAAGTATTTTTAAAAAAATATTTCAAACCTAAGACCGAGAAATTAAGCAAAAGTCAGACTTGGGATAAGAATGTTAAATTATGTATATCTTTGGTAAGTTCCATTAAGAGGATGTCAAAGATTAGTAAGAAGAATAATTGGTACTTATTCTTGACTAGCTATGAAAAAAAATCAATGGAATGTACCTACTCCCTACCAAAAGGGTCTATCGCTTCACCGGCCAAAAGTGTAAAATGACATGTAAAAGACATTAGTACAATAAGATAAAATAAAGTAAAAGACATTAGTACCAGTATCACTGCAAGAAGGCAGATTTGGATTATTGAACTTTTTGTTACCTTCTACACTGACAATACCCTGATACATGTGTTCAAAAAATTTAAAAATAAAAACCTTGTCTATTATAGCTCTTGAATTATATCTTTCTTCTTCGTAATATAATTGTTTCAGGAGAGTAGGAAAATATGTAAAACACTTCTTAAATATTGGTCCCTAATTCCTCTTTTTAAATCACTTGGAGCACGTACGTCTTATATTGCACACTATTTACCTGGTTTGTATGTAAGAATAGGGAAATAAGGGTTTGCTCGCAAAGTTTAGGTATGTACATAATTTTTAGAATAAGCTTATATATGTGACAATGGGTTCGGACTTAGTATAGCTATAATATTCAAATAATAATTCTCTCTTTTTCATATGCGTGTCTCGAGTGAAAGGCAATATGTCTTAAAGTGTTCTCAATTTGAGCAGACACCTATCTTCTTTAGGATAAGAAGTTCCTAAGATGGTCCCGAGCAGCAATAGAGTTACACATAAATTTAGTTAGTGTTAGGACATAGATTTAATTGAAACTTGGAAAAACAAATTGAAGTTATGTTGAAAAATAATTTTTAAAAGTTGAAGTTGTGTTTAGACATGCATTTTATTTGATGAAAAGTTAGAGTTTTGTGAGTGGAAGAAAAAATTTCACCCAAAAACTGCCCTAAATCAGTTTTTGGGAACTTAAAATATTTTAAATTTGTTTTCCCAAAACAACAATATTTTTAATTTTTTTTCAAAAAATGAAGCAAAATCTATGGCCAAACAAGAGCTTAGTCTTCAAAACATTTCAATGAAATATCAAGAAAATCAATTCATAGATGGGGTCAATTCACACTCTTGATCACTCATCTATTAAGTTTTGTTGTGACCATAAAGTAAATAAATTTGCAATATATAATCAATCTCAATCTCTCTTTGAATTATTTTTTCCAATTGTTGTCATCAAAACAGGAAAAAAGTCACATACCCTATTTAAAGTTTTCCTTAAAAAAACCAGAAATCTGGTTAATGTACCTGATTATTTGGGTTAATTCTTCATTATTATTATTGAAATGAACTTAGGCCAGATGGGCCGCGAGCTTGATGGAAATGGGCTAAGCCAGACCGGGCCTGTGTCAAAGCAAGGTAAGAATTTAAGAATAAAAAAGAGTTCTTAAACGCTAAAAATGATTTATAAATGAAGATTTAACCCAAATAGTTGCCTACCTAATTTTTTAAGCTTAAAATAGCCGTAGATTATATAATATATGTATAATATATGTAACTATGTATAGTCAATGTATAATCAATATATACCTACTAGAAAAATGAAACATTAAATCTAGCTGACTATTGTGTAACAATCCCTTTATAAATGGTGCCAAAAAGTATTGACATAATTAAAATACTTATAAAGTAATTACAGATATATCTCTAGGATAAGCACTAATTACTAACTTGATAAAAATGGTACGTAACTAACCTATTATAACATGTCAAGCTATAATAATCAAGTAAAAGATGTCTATACTATCAATGTATGTAACTTAAATTAAAACATTCATCCCAAATAGACAAATCATATGGTAAGAAAATTTATTCATATTTAAGTCGAATACCCGTACAATCGTACATTAATCAAAACATTATTATACTTTTAATAATACACGATGAAAATACATTGCATAATTGAAAAACTATGTTTTAAATGGTTCGACTAATACTTTGGTAATGATATCCTTTAGCTTGGTTTTGGAGTTTGTATATAAATCTTCATCCTTGTACAAGAGATTGATCACACGGGTTAAATTGAGTACTCGCAAGAGGATAGGCCGGGGCGCAGGCGCAGAATAAAGGCATTCTTTATTTACGTCTTCCCATCCATTTGCTACAAGTTTTTCAAACTTGGCATAAGCTTCCTGCTTTGAACCACCAAACTCTTTCATGTAACTTTCAACTGCTGAAGCTACGTGCCCTCTTTCTTGTTCAAACTAAATAGACAATTTAATTTCCACTAAGGTTAAGATAGAAATTAAATAATATGAGGAAGTGAAACTCTTGATTTAAGAGAAGGTTTTGATTATGATTGTTGTCTACCTCTTCAAAGTTTAAAGTGTTAAAACATTTGTTTATGCAAGAGATTGAGAGGCTATAGTACTATATCAAAATCAACCAAATTTAAAGTGTTTGAGGGGCACAATACAAATCTATACGGGGTCCTTGATGCGTATATATATACAATTTTTGTAGAGGCTAACAAGTTCGGTAACCCCTCTACCATCAATGTAGGTCCACCTTTACTTAAGGCAATAACTTATATATATGTTCAACAACAATTACGCCTCCATCCAAATAAGTTGGGGTTATCTAATAACTTATATATATGTAAAGTAACAAAAAAGTATTCTAGTATAATATTTGCAGAGGGTGCTAGACTGATAGGTATAATTAACTCTTGATATATCTTCAATGTATTTTTCAAAATTAATCTATATAAAATTAAGAACAAGAAAAGGTAATCACTTAATCTTCCAACCTCTCGAATTAATTGCTTCTATCGAACAAGAAAGTAGCAACAGGATGAAATATCAATTTGATTTTGTTTCTATTAGCTTTTTGTATATATGAATTCGGCATAGACTGGTCAAGCTTAAGTTAATAAAACTTACATATTCAGACTCAACATAAAAATCACTATAGATGATAATAGTTACTCCTGCGTACTAAGTTAAAATATTTAAGAAAAGCCGGTTATAAAAGAACTATTTGACTTTCCAAATAGTAATGTTGTCACATAAATTGGAAGAGATGAAAAACACAAAATAATCATTTAAATTTTTACCTGATGTCCAACTCTATCATCCATCAATCGACATACTACAGATGAAGCTTTTACCATTAGAGGTTCACTTGTAATCCAATCAAAGGTCTCCTTATTGACAATCTCTCCCATACCAACCAAAGAAATTGTGGAGAGCAACATATGGCATGCAGTTACCAGTGCCACTTTCAAATACTCCTCAAATGTTGGTATATATCCAGCATCATACCACTTGAACTCTTGATAATATGCTTTACACACTTTCTTCAGCTAAATTCATAAACAGAAAGAACTTTTCATTAATCTAAAAGTTCCACAAATTATGTTCTTTTACTGTGCAAAATGAAACTGCCATGTCCCTCTCAAGAGAAGAACTTGAAATACAACAACAACAACAACAACAACCCAGTATAATCCCACTAGTGGGGTCTGGGGAGGGTAGTGTGTACGCAGACCTTACCCCTACCCTGGGGTAGAGAGGCTGTTTCCAAATGACCCTCGGCATCCTTCCCTCCAAGAACTCCCCACCTTGCTCTTGGGGTGACTCGAACTCACAACCTCTTGGTTGGAAGTGGAGGGCGCTTACCATCAGAGCAACCCACCTTGTCTAAGAGAAGAACTTGAAATGTGCATTGTAAATTACTCATTCTTTCTATTTTATGTGAAGGCATTTGACTAGACGGAGTTAAAAGAAGATTTTGTTTTTTAAAAACTTATGGTCTAAACAAGTCATAAATATTTGTTTAGCTAGAAATCATCCTTTATAAATGTTGGGCTAAAACGGCCCAAAAATACTCTTAACATGATGTGATATTGTTCGTTTTGGGCCAAGCTTGAACGGTTTTTCCCGAAAGGCCTCATACTATTAAGTATATCCAACGTAGCTTATTTTTATTTTCTACTTTTCATGTGAGACTCTGTTCATACACACCCAATAATAAAAAGGGATAGTTAATTTATTTCTACATATAGCTAGAAATGTGTCATTCTGTTCTAGATAGGCTAAAAATAAAACTATTTGTTATATTTACTTATATTGACGTTGAGGGGCTAATAGTATTCTATTTTTTCTTGTAAATGTTAATATGTTATTAAGAAAAAAATGCGAGATTGTCTAATTCCTGTGTTAGCCAGGATACAAAGATCCCTTAAAACATTTAGTTGACTAAAAAATATCGCATTTTCACTTTATATGACGGGGACAAAAGAAGTATACACACAACATATGCATATACAATTTAAATAGTTTCTTTGTTTTTCCCTTTGTATAATATAATACATAAATTACAAAACGAAAAAGTAGTTTCCAAATAATTAATAACTTTCTATTTGGGCCTTATGTACCTCTGCTTTTGCATAGTGAATTCGGTAGGATTTGTTTTCATTTACCAACAACTCTTCCATTTCAGCGAAAACACCAAGAATATAATGGTATAGGAGATTCAAGTAGCTGCTTTGATGCATTTATGTCCCACCTGTTCATTAAGAAATTCCAACCAAATCGACGTTAAGACATTCATTGAATATGTAGTTTAATTTTGTTGGATTGGGCAAAAGAAGTAGAAGATAAATTTTTGATAGATAGGATCCCTTGTTCAAGGAATTGGTCAGACCGAGTCATTTCTCAAGAAGATCAAGATTTCAGAAGAAGAAAAAAAATAAAGTGAATGATAAACGTGTATACGTACTAAATACATAGGTAAAACTTCACCTCTCAATGGCATCGGTGAACATTTTAAGTTCATCGAGGGTTCCATAAACATCATATAAGTCGTCCAGTATGGAGGCAAGGGAGATTACTTTGGTTGTAAATATTCGAGCACGACAATATTGAGGCTCAAAATATACTCCTAATATCCAAAAATAGGCTTCTACCACACGATTTCGAGCAAATGAAAAATTTCTTTCGACATCCAAATCTTTCCACCACCTGAAGTGAAATGAAATTCAAAGAGTAAATAATAAATACTACTAGTAAGAAATCACATACATGAAAGTGTGTCAGCCCACTCTCAATGAATTTCAAACCAAAAAAAACATAAATTAGCTATGAATTTCTTGCTAATATGTTGCTAAATAGCCTGTAGCTAGTAGGATTTTTTTGTTATAATCTTTTGCTAATAGAATTTTTTTTATAATCGGTTGTTGCTAAATAGGATTAGCAATAGATTTTTATTGTTTAGCAGCAGTATTTGTCCATCGCAATTTTTTTGTAACGATCGAAGACGTACCTTGTAATAGCACATAGCTCTTTCTGATGTACCTTTTGCAACATGTTGAAATCAAGTCGTGCGAATCGTAGTAGCAATTCATTATGCTTAGGATTGTCTTTATAGATATTTATGTATTGCCTTGCTGCTACTCTTTCTAATGTTCTTTGAATTGGCATCTTTAAGGCATGAGCTACTTGTGCTAAAAGGAGACCACTCAAGTTAGGTACCACAGATTTAAGTCGAGTTGTAGTGAAAGCTAATGCTTCTTCTAAAATATTCTCTCCATCAACTCCAACACGTGCTGCTTCATACAAGCTCAAAATTCCCTTCACATCACTTACCAATGCTTCCTTGAATTTTCCTTCGTTGTCCATAAATTCTTCCAAGACATCTAATTCACCATAGAAGAAACAATAATTTAGCAAATACTTAAAGTTATTTACATATTCCACCTTCTCGCTTTAGAGTAGGAGTGTCAAATGAGCGACTCAAAATGGGCTAAATTAATATTGACTTGCAAAAAAGTTACTTGAGTTGATGAACTTGATCAAAATGGGCTTAACAACGTGTTATAACCCAACCTGTTCAATTCTTACCAATTTTTTTCCTTTGTTTAATTATTAAATAAGACCTTTTGTCTTTATTATGGCTATATATAACATATCAAATAAAAAAAAAGTATTTTCTTAAATATTTAAACAAGTTTCTCTTAGGTCAATTTGGATTACAAATCAGCCCAACTTTTATATGGGGTGAATTGGGCGACCCAAAATAGGTTGAATTGGACGAGTTAAAATGAGTTGAATTAATAAATGATCCAAACTTGAAACGGATAATGTTTTTATGGGCTAATTTTTGCCAGAAAATCCACACAGTGTAGTCGCCCCCAAAGTAATAGTCGGCGAATATGTATTTTTTGTTAGTAATGTATTATAAATATAATTTTTGTACATTTACTAAGAATGTGTAATTATTTTTGACGGACCATACAAATGTGTTAAAAGCTCAAATTTGCGACCCTAGTCTAGAGCAAGAAGTCACTAACCGCATGAGACGTTATATCCAGCTTGTCTTAGCAATCGAAATCGAAGAGCAACAGTCTCAAGCTCCTCATCATTATCATCAAATTCACTGCAGCTGTTGTAGATGTGTTTAAGTGATTCTTCAATTTCGTTTTCAAAACGATACGATACTCCCAGTCGTTGGATCATGTCAATTAACTCTAATTTTTGTGTGGATACAGCATGATCTGATACTAGCATCTTCCTCACCTCTTTTTTAAGCACTTCAACTTCTTGCTCCTCATCAGGATAAATTTCCTTCATAGTACTTGATTAATTAAACAAGAGTCTAAGTGTAGCAAGTATTATTCTATTTTTAAAATTATAAATCTCATAGTTTATGAATATTTTACCTGTAAATATTCTTTTGAGTGACATTATAGTGTAAAATATTTCTTACACGTAGAACTTGCACATATATGTTCAAGGAAACAGAACTCTTACCGTAAGGGAAGAATCATATGCAAGGAAATAGTCACCCCAAACACTTGGATGGTAATCTACAGACCGACGAGTTGGTTTATGAACATTATTGTTAACCTCCATTTTCTCTATTTTTGGTCGCAGATTTTTTACTAGACTTGAAAGACTTGATAACTAATTGACTTGTACATATTGTTTCTTCTTTCATGCTACTTATATTACATATTATTGGCATGTTACACGATGTGATCAGCTAGAGGACATTATATAATGGGAGTAAGGTAAGATTGACAATCAACGTAATTGAAGAAGAAATATATAATTTGTTTAAGTTGTATTAATTTTTAGAATATTCATCAGACCAAGTTGAAATAATATTTCTTATATGTAAGAAAGGTTAAGCTATTAGACTGTGACATTTTTTGTTGTATTTTAGCCCCTAACAAACAAGTGATTGGTTGCAAACCATATCTTCTAGATTTTAATTTACTATGAACGTATATTTATCATGATTCCGACAAAACATATCTTAGTATAAGATTTGGAGAATCCTGTGTAAGATTTGGGAAATCCTAAGTTACTAACTTTAGTATGCAAAGCAAGTAACATATGATAACGTAAATGTTGGTATCGTTTCACACAAATATTAAGTAAAATCAAAACAAACGCGGAACACTTATACGACTTTTTCAAATTGCGTTTGTTATTTTAAAGTGGCAAACAATAGTTAGGTCCTATACAACTTCAAGCAATATTATGTCAAATCTCTAATTGGTAGAATTAATATTGATCATAATCTTTCAATTGTAGTTTGCATAATAACAACTCAAATTCCACTATTTAGCATGACTTTAAACTGAGATGAGTAAGTTGTAATTTGCACCCCCTAACATATATGCATTCTTTGATGATTTACACCTTATTCTATTACATTAGTTTTTATGATTTGTACCTGTAGACAATAAATTTGCGTCAAGAAAATAAAATCAAGATCGAAAATATTGCAACAATCGTAATATTTGATTTTAAATAATATGAGTGTTCAATCTCTATGAATCCTCTGATTCTTCTTTCCAATAGTAAATAAATTCAAGGGCCTTTGAGCTTGATCTTGAATATGTAGTTGTTGCCACGAACGATGATCTTGAATTCAACTAGCTCGAACTTTGATTTGAATTCGTATTCCTTGAATCTTGATTTGTTCTTCGTTCTTGGGCTTGAACTTGATTCTTGAACTTGAACTTGATTGCTTGAAGCTTGAAACTTGTAGAGAAATTTGCGGTGTTTGATCCACGAGCTCTCTCTTGCTTCTTGTTATAACTTCTGGTCTCTTTTCTGAGTTATGAATACCCCTATTTATAGTTGTGGGAGGGAAGAGTTATGATAAGAACAAACTCTTTCCGACCAATCAAATTGAAGTGTGACAAGGCCGTATTTGATTGGCCAGAACATGTCACTTGCACATGTGGCGCAGTTTTATTGGCTATTTAATTTGACTTGGCATACCTTGTCATTCTAACACATGGCACGATCCTATTGGGTCTTTTGTTTGACTTGGCGCGCCACGTCATTTGACGCGTGGTGACAAACCGGGCCTCTAGGAAGATGACAACTTGGGCTTAATGAAGTGGGCTCATCACTTTAGCCCAATTAAATGGGCTAGCCCAATGGATTAAGACTTATTTATTTAATCCATATATATTTGACTTATATAATTAATTTAGTTATATTAGCCCATAATATTTATTTAGAACAAAATATATTTAATTGAGATCAAATCCAAAATCACGAACCGTTTGATTTTTTGGAAACTTAACTTACAAATCTATAGCATATCCAAAATGCAAAATTTAATTCGTTAAGGATAGTTTGAGATAATAGTTCGAAATCAATATTAAATGCTGACACGACGACGATTTCAGATTTGCGCGACTTCACCAAAACTTTTGTATCTTGATGTAGGAACGTCGAAATCATGAACCCTTTGATGTTTTGGAAACTAAACTCCAAAATATAAAACATATCCAAAATATAAAATTTAATGCCTTAAGGATAGTTTCGGATGATAGTTCGAGCTCGAATTTGGTTTCTGATATGCTGACGGTTCCAAATTAGCGCGGCTTCACCAAAATTTTTGTATCTTGGTGTGGAAACCTTGAGATCATAAGACTTTTTTAATTGTCAGAAATTGAAATTCAAGAACTTCATTCTCACCAAATATCTTGGGTTCAAGTCTCACTGAATTTGAAACGTCGTGCCAGGTAATCTTCCTTCTTATACTTGTGTTCTTTTCTGACACCTCTCCCCCCCCCCCCCTTTTCTTTTCCTTTTTAGGGCAGTGAGTGGATATGAAGACTAACAAACTTGAAAGTTATGCGAACATGAAAACATAGTGAATCCCCAGACTTCAATGCACATACTTTGTAGCCTCCTAAAAGACTATAATAATTTTATTGAAGACACCAATTTACCATAGCGGCTTGCCCCATTTAAATCAAATGGGATCCAAAGTTTAACAGAAGAATGGTATCTCAGCTCGATTTTCAAGTGCCGATTGAGTGGATTACATTCCATCGTACTTCATTCGGATAACGATTGGGGGATTATGTATCTTTTGAACTTATGCGACTGAACTTAGAATGAAACTCTAAGCTACCTACGTACCTCGGTGAAGAGGATCAAGTCACCGTAGTTCAGAATGGGTGATTTTTTTATTTTTTAATTTTTTTTATGTCCTAACTTTTTTCCACGCCGCTTCTTTTGAGGTTTTCAACCTAGCGGATTTTGTTTTTAAATTTTATGTCCTAACTTTTTCCTAGGCCGCCTCTTTCGAGGTTTTCAACTTAGCAGACTCTTTTTTTTTGTGGTGGGCCATACACAGTTTAGATTCATGTGAGCCAGGAATGTAGGAGCATGCAGTTTAGGCTCGTGCGTTAAGGAGCGTTGCAACTTCAAGGATGATACTTCTTCAAAAACTTACCATTGATAGGGCCGATTCTCATGTCGTCTGCATCAACCAGCTTGTAAGCCCCACTTGAGTAAGCTTCTTGTACGAAATATGGCCCATCCCATTTTAAAGTGAACTTCCCTACATGTTTGTGGGAATTAATAATGGGTCTTCGTACGACAAGGACTTGATCTCCTACTTGAAAGGATCTTGGGCGAACTCTTTTATTGAAAGCACGAGATAATCAAGCTTGGTAACATTCAAGACTCTGTTGAGCTTCCAACGTCTTCTCATCAAGAGCCTCTAACTCTTCTAGTCGAAGTCGAGCATTTTCTTCATCAGTGATCCCTTCTTGAATAGCTAATCGTAATGAAGTTATTTGACGCTCAAATGGCAAAACGACTTCGACTCCATAGACAAGTGAATAAGGGGTTGCTTGTGTTAGTGTGTGATGAGTTGTCCTGTATGCCCACAGAGTGTCACGACCTAAAATCCACTAGTCGTGATGGCACCTAATCCAACCCGCTAGGTAAGCCAACTAATAACTATCTAATTTCAATAATATTTAACAGGACAATTAATTAAAAGAAATTATCTGAATCTTATACATTCCCCAAGAACTGGTAGTACAAATCACGAGCTTCTAAGAATAGAGTTTACAAAGCGAAAATGAAATAAATACATAGTCTGTTTGAATAGTACATAAACAAAGTTTTACAGATATAAAGCTACCACAAACAAGAGGCAGCTACAGCCGGGACGCAGGTACATCTTCAATCCAGCTCCCATCGAACACAGCAACATCAGCAGCCAACATCTGCACGCAAAGTGCAGAAGTATAGTATGAGTACAACCGACCCCATGTACTCAATAAGTAACAAACCTAACCTTAGGCTGAAAGTAGTGACGCGCTAACAAAAGAGGTCGAGTACAACACCAATATTCCACCACAATTCATAACAACATAGTACAATAACAAAAGAGTATCTCGGAAATAAAAGGCTTAGTTCGTTCACAGTTCCAAAAAATAATAGGCATTTCTTTTCAAGTATCTCAGTGGAAACCCAAATCTTTTACCGAAAGAAAAGCCAAAGTACGAGTAAGTTTGAAAACTGTGGTTTTTCCCAAAACTCCTTTCAACAAATAGTAAGATGTTTCATTTTCAGATAGCATGAGGAAGTACTTCTCTATGCCTACATGTCAAGATACAAGTAAAATCATAAATATCCCCAAAATCGGGTAGTAGAAGGAAATGCATCTCTATGCATGTATCTCAAGTACGCATGTCAAATGCAATGCATCTCAATGATGAGCTCATGTACTCACATTCTCAGAGTACTCAATCTCACTGTCTCGCATTCTCTCTCACTATGCTCAATGCTCAGCACACTCAATCACTCAACGTTGTACAATACCTATTGCGGCGTGCAGCCCGATCCATATATGACCATAAGACCCGTTGCGGCGTGAAACCCGATCCACATATATATAGTCGACTGCGCTCACTGGGGGTGTGCAAACTCCGGAGGGACTCCTTCAGCCCAAGCGCTATATTGTTGCATCGTGCAACCCGATCCAATATTATTGCGGCATGCAACCCGATCCAATATTGTTGCTGTGTGCAACCCGATCTTCTCTCTCTCTCTCTCTCTCTCTCTCTCTCAATTCATTCCGAAATCTCTACGGACCCGAACCAACTAATCGGATAAATCATATAACAACTATAAAGCACAAAAGGAGCAGTAAATAGGGGAACATGACTACAAATCTCGAAACGACCGGCCGGGTAGTTATAGACACTTGCAACATTTTCCTTCTTTACCTCCTTAAGAGTAACAGCTTCAGCCCATTTTGAGAAGTAGTCAGTTGTAGCCAAGATGTATAAGTGTCCACCAGAGGATTTTGGTAATGGTCCAACAACATCTAGTCCCCAAGCATCAAATGGTCATGATGCAACAGTCGGATGTAGCACTTCAGGAGGTTGATGAATAAAATTTGGGTTGAACTGGAAAGCCTTGCATCTTCAAGCGTAGTCCAAGCAATCTTTTACCATCGTTGGCCAATAATATCCCATCCTTTTTATATGGAAGTGGAGCTTTGGTCTAGACTAATGTGATCCACATACCCCAGAATACGCTTCTTGCAAAGCTTGGAGTGATTCATCTTCCCCTAAACATCGCAAGAGTACTCCCTCAAATGATCTTTTATATAGAGTATCTTTGTAGTAAAGGAAGCGAGGTGCACGACGACTGATTTCAGTCTTTCTCCTCGAATTTTCTGGGAGTATCCCATAGCTAAAGTAATCGATAATGGGTTGTCGCCATTCTTACTTCTCAACCTCAGAAACGGCCACAAGATGCTCGAGTTCATTTTCTTCACCTTTACCCTCATTTGGCAGCGGTACTACCCATTTTTGGCAGATAGTAACTTGCTCTTGATCAGGCAGGGTTAACGATGAAGCTAGGGCAGCTAAAGCATCAGCTTTCTTATTTTCTTTCCTTGGCACATGTTGAATAGTCACGTCATCGATCCACCCCATTAATCTTTTAACATAATCATGATATGGGCATGGTTTAGGTTTCTTGACCTCGTAACTACCTAAAAACTGGTTGATTACCAACTCAGAGTCACCAAAGACTTGTAATTGCAACCGCTTCATTTTGATATCCATTTCAAGCCCAAGAATTAATGCTTAATACTCAGCAACGTTGTTAGAGTAGAGTTGCGTCAACGTAAAAGAGTAGGGCAGAACTTCACCTTGAGAAGTGACAAATATTACGCCAGCACCAGCTTCTCCGCGATGTGCAGCACCATCAAAGTACATGTTCCATGGAGGTTGAACTTCAATGACCATTGCGTCCTCATTAGGTAGTTCGTCGGTTAGCTCCATAGGGTGATCTGCCAAGAAGTTTGCTAGCGCTTGTCCTTTTATAGCCTTTTGATGGATGTACACAATTTCAAATTGTTGAAACTGGAAGTACCATCTTGATAATCGATCACTAAGGACAGGTTTTGATATCATGAACTTGATCGGATTTGCTCTAGAAATAAGACGAACGACAACTTTTGGATTGAGAAAACTAGTGCCAAACATAACTTTTCGATTGGCGAATAATTCAACTCATTTGGTTTCATCATCCTGCTCAAGTAGTGAAGGGAGTTTTCTTTCCCTTCACTATTTTCTTGGGCCAACATTGCTCCAACAGACCTTTCTTGTGCTGAAATATATAGTATCAACGGCTTTTCAGGTATAGGGGCTGACAAAACTGGAGGCTTCATCTAGTATGTTTTGATGCTTTCAAAGGCATTGCTACAAGCTTAGTCCCATTTGAAAGGAACGCCTTTCTTCATGAGGCGACTGAATGGTTGGCACCTCCCAGCTAGGTGTGAGATGGATCTCCTAAGGTACGCTAGCTTTTCTGGCAGACTTTTCAATTCATGAATATCGCGAGGCTCAAGCATCTTCAAAATGGCATCCACTTTGGCTTGATCAATTTTGATCACTCGATGTCGGACAATGAAACCAAGGAACTTTCCAGAAGTAACTCTAAAGGCAAATTTCAATGATTCATACTAAGTTGGTACCTCCGGAGCAACTCAAACACCATTCTCAAGTCTTTCAAGTGGTCGCTCTTCTCTCTTGATTTTACCACCGAGTCATCAACATAGAATTCGACATTCTTATGGAGAAGATCATCAAAAATATTCTGCATAGCCCTTTGGTAAGTAGCACTAGTATTCTTCAAGCCAAAAGGCATTACCTTGTAGCAATAAATACCCTTAGGGGTACGGAATGCAGTAAGCTCTTCATCTTTTGGCGCCATGCAAATTTGGTTATAGCCCGATGAACCATCCATAAATGACATTGCCTCATACCCAATAGTAGCATCGATCATCAGCTCTTGAATAGGAAGCGGGAATTCATCTTTGAGACACGCATTGTTGAGATCTCTGAAGTCAACGCACACCCGAATCTGGTCATTCTTCTTCCTTACAGGGAAAATACTTGAGACCGGTGTTGGGTATTCAACTTCGTAAATTAAGCCAGATTCAATGAGTTTGTTAACATCACTTTCGATCAAGGGAACCAAGTCCGACCTAAAGTGCCTTTGGGCTTGCTTAACAGGACGAGCGTCATTCTTGACTGCAAGGTGATGAACTGCTACTTTAGGGTCCAAGCCAGGCATCTCTTTGTAACTCCAAGCAAAGACATCCTTGAACTCCTTGAGTAACTCGATATAAGTGATTTCTTCATCGATTGCTAGTAAAGCACTTAGGTATGTGGGACTTGGTTCTTCATCTGTGCCAAGGTTAACTTCTTTTAAGGCATAAATCGTTGCCTTCACCCCTTCTTCAAGTTTTGGGGGAGCATCTTTTGCATCTTCATCTTCTTGAGGGTCCCCATCATTGAAGGATATGTGATAACATGGTGAAATATCCTCCAACTTCTCGTCATCCTCCATTAGAGATGAAACACCGTGCTCTCCTTGTGCAGTAACATGATACGAAGAACCCGCACTTTCTTCGTCTTCATCGCATTATTTAGTGTAGACCACAGTGTATGGCTTCACCTTTAGTACCTCATCACACGAAACCATGACTTTTGTTTGTCGCCTCATTCTAAAAAGAACCAGACTTTGGAAATCCTTAGAGATCTTCTGAATTTTGGGCGAAGCGGGTGTTCTTGTATTTCGATAATTTCTCTGGAACTTATTCCCTTTCTTTAATGGACCCAATCTCTCAAAGATAAAAGTCCTCACAGTTGATTTTCCAAGTCGATCAAAGACAGAAGGCTTGTTAGAAGCGACAGATTCATCTTCTACAGTGATATAATTGATGCTCGTCCTTCTTATGGAGATGTGTACTAGTGAATATTTCTTGCATCCAGCTTTTGATGGGAGCTTCCCTAACTTTGACGGCTCATTGGGATTGTATCCAGCTTTTGCAAATAACCTGTAAGCGTTAGGATCAAAACCTTCGTTTGTTCGCTTTATAGGGAGTGCTACATTCTGCAAACGATTTTGGGCCACAAACCCTGCAAGTGGCTTTGAAGACAACTTTACTGCCTCAATTCATTTTACCGGAGGCGTTAACTCCTTTAGCATGTTAGTTTGGAGATTAGATGATTCACCTTCATCTTTCTTCCTTTTAGGGACATATTGGAGCGCATGAGTTACTTTCTTGCCATAAGATGCAATATACCCTCTATAAGATTTATTCGAGTTAGGTTGCACCTCTTCAGTAATAGCTTTGGCTCTACCAGTAGTCAGCTCAGCTCTTTTAGTTGTGGGCTCGTCATTCTTGCTTTTCATGACATCATCAGCTTTTAGCTCTTTCACAATGCATTTCTTCTAGTAGAACTTTGCATCGGCGAAGTGTGACTCAACCTCGATGAATGGCTCATCATCAGCAACTATCTTCTTCTCGACTTCACCATCGTAATATTTTAAACATTGATGGTAGGTAGATGAAACTACTTTATTCTCATGTATCCAAGGCCTTCCAAGCAAGATGTTGTATGAAGTCTTTGCATCGATCACATACAACCATACACTTGATTGAATATCTTCAATGGTGATTCCTAACCTGATAGTAACTATGGCTTTTTTCCCCCTTTGGTTGAATCCTTGAATCATCACACGACTTTCTGAGAGTTCGTTCATGGGAATACCAAGTTTTTTCACAGTACAAATTTGCAAGATGTTCACTGAGGATCCTCCATCAACCATAATTCAATTTACCCTTTCATCGCACATATAGCCAACCAGGTACAACGGGCGGTTATGAGAAGGGTCACCTAGTAGAAGATTGTCATTTGTGAACGTAACTTTTTCCTCACAAGCATTAATTTCTTGAGGAATGGACTCGATGAGCTTTTTTGAAGATGGTGCCGATGGTAGGTCATCACTCTTTTCTTCCCCTTTGTCAGTATGGCAACAAGAGGAACCAATACCTTCATGGGAAATCTTCATGTGGAACCAACTTGGTAAGAATCCTCCAAGGTCATTGGATGTCGTGGCTTTTGAGGATGGTGCACCTTCACTTTTTCTTTTTGCTTAACTGTATTCCGTCTCCTTGGTCTTTTCACCATCATTTTCCTTCATTTTGTGGGCTCCTTTTGTGGCGCCTATGACGAGTCACCAACATCCATCCTTCATCATCATCATGGTCGTCGACTTCGACTTTGTTATTCTTCAGTAATTCTTTATCTTTAATTTCTTTTAAACTGCATAGAACATCTAGACTGAATGAGCCAAAGGTGATAGAGACTTGGTTCACACTTGACTTCTCATCTTCAAGCACAATCTTCTTTTCATGGGCCAAGTCCATAACTTTGTCCTTGAAGACAAAACACTTCCTGAGAGGGTGGCTCACGAGTCGATGATATTTCCAGTAATTTGGGCCATTCGTTTTACCAGCTTCATTTGGCTGCTTCATCTCCGAAAGCTCAATGAGATTTAACTCGAAGAGTTTATCAAAAATTGCTGGCACATCAGAATCCAGAAATGGGTACTCTTTTTCTTGCATTTCTTCTAGAGTCAACTTTCCACTTAGTTTATCTTGAATAGAAGTGGATTTTGTACTCTGCTTCTTGCTCACCTTCATTGTGAACTTCACAGGTGATGTGTTGACATTCATAGCTTATTTGTTTTCATACTTGGGTGCAAACTTGCTCCATTTTCTGACTTCTTGCTTGTCGTTGCCTTTGCGAGGCTCATAGATAGGCAGCCTTTCGTTTCCAGCGAAGGCCATGCTTAACTCCATGTCATGGGCACGAGTCGCAAGTTCTTCAAATCTGCTAGGATTGATACCTTGCAAGATGTAGAGGAGTCCCCAATGCATGACTTGGATGTACATCTCTATGTCCGAAGCTTCACTAAGCCTGTCTTTACAATTGAGGCTTGCATTCCTCCGATGATTGATAAAGTCGATAACTGGTTTACCTTTTCATTGACGAGTATTTGTAAGTTCTATCATACTAAAAGTATGACTCGTGCTATAAAATCGATTAAGGAATTCTTGATCTAGTTGATCCCAACTATCAACAGATCCAGCCTCGAGGTCTGTGTACCAATCAAAAGCATTTTCTTTTAATGAGCGCACAAACTGCTTGGCAAGGTAAACTCCATAAGTCCCGGCATTGTTGCATGTCTCAACGAAGTGCGCCACATGTTGCTTTGGATTGCCTTTGCCATCAAACTGTTGAAATTTTAGAGGTTGATAGCCAGTAGACATCTTCAACATATTGATCATTGAAGTGTACGGCTTTACGTAGGTAAAGGAGGACTTGGAAGCAACTTCATATTTGTTTTTATAGTCCCTTCAATTAACTCCTTTAGTTGATTGATTAGAATCATCTCTTCCGAAGAGACTGGAATTTCCTTAGTGGATGTAACTTGTCGTGGAGGAGGATCAATCTCTTGAACTTCTGGGAGTTTGCCAGGCGTATGGGTGGATTCTTCCTCCATAAAGATTCCTATCCTGTATGTTAGCTTGTCAATTCTAGAATCTTGATTTTGCATGCACTTGGTCAAGCCAGCAAAGCAAGTCAAGTTTGGCAACTGCTCTTCCACAGATGAAGTGCTTGTCACCATGGCTTGCATGATTGTTGTAGATCATGGGGAGTAGCATGGATTGTCACACAGATTGATTCTCGAATGGCTCACTCTATGCGGTGCAAGTGGGGAAGATCCATCACTTGAAATATTTTCATCTTCCTTCATAATAGAGTTCTTGGATGCGGAGAGGTCAAGCAGAGCTAGAGTTTTCTTGATCTTTTCAGAAATATCGCTTCCTCCTTCGGATACGTTCATAGAAGATCTTGCTTCTTTTGAGGATGAAGATCCAAAAACAGGGGTTGATGCGGACGACACTTGGAGTGCTTGTTGTCCCAAAGAGCTTGCTTTGCTCCTAGTAACTGGTCCAAAGCTTCCAAAGGTAACATCGAGGATGCTTTCCACATCAGCATAGGACCTGTAGTTAGCAGCCTTGGTGGATGTTGATCTGGAGTTGATTGTCTTTGAAGTCATTTCGACGTTCTTGAACTTTTGTGATTGAAAAGTTGATAAGAAAGGTAGAGACTTTCCCACTGGGCGTGCCAGAATTTGTAGACAATAAATTTGCGTCAAGAAAAATAAAATCAAGATCGAAAATATTGCAACAATCGTAGTATTTGATTTTAAATAATATGAGTGTTCAATCTCTATGAATACTCTGATTCTTCTTTCCAATAGTAAATAAATTCAAGGGCCTTTGAGCTTGATCTTGAATATGTAGTTGTAGCCACGAACAATGATCTTGAATTTAACTAGCTCGAACTTTGATTTGAATTCGTACTCCTTGAATCTTGATTTGTTCTTCGTTCTTGAGTTTGAACTTGATTTCTTGAACTTAAACTTGATTGCTTGAAGCTTGAAATTTGTAGAGAAATTTGCTGCGTTTGATCCACGAGCTCTCTCTTGCTTCTTGTTATAACTTCTGGTCTCTTTTCTGAGTTATGAAGACCCCTATTTATAGTTGTGGGAGGGAAGAGTTATGATAAGAAGAAACTCTTTCCGACCAATCAAATTGAAGTGTGACAAGGCCGTATTTGATTGGCCAGAACATATCACTTGCACATGTGGCGCAGTTTCATTGGCTATTTAATTTGACTTGGCATGCCTTGTCATTCTAACATGTGGCCTGATTCTATTGGGTCTTTTGTTTGACTTGGCGCACCATGTCATTTGACGCGTGGAGCCAAACTGGGCCTCTAGGAAGATGACAACTCTGGCTTAATGAGATGGGCTCATCACTTTAGCCCGATTAAATGGGCTAGCCCAATGGATTAAGACTTATTTATTTAATCTATATATATTGGACTTATATAATCAATTTAATTATATTAGCCAATAATATTTATTTGGACTAAAATATATTTAATTAAGATCAAATCCATATTTCATATGGATTTAAATTCAATAAAATTTTAATTTTCTACAGTACCCTAATCTCCTTAATTCCTTGCAAAACTATATAATAAAAAAACTCTATTTGATTATCCACAAGGGTAAGAAAGGAAAGCGCCACATTATTTTGTCGTTAGGATTTAAATTTAATAATATAATAAGAAATCAATTTTGCGTTCTGTCAACAACATAACTAAAAGACAGAATACCTTCTCCTTAATATACATCGACAAAACGGGAAACCAATGATTAAAAACAAAAAATCCCATCAACTTTTACATCTATATACGGCAAAATTCACCTCCCACCAATGATAGAAAATAACCCATAAAATAATGAAAATTTTCAAATTAATTTAAACGAGAAAGGCATGGCTTAACTTTTATAGATCAGAAGAATTGCTCATTTGTAACGTATCGAAGCAGTAGCACTACCACCACCACAAGTACCAGTTGGTGGAGTTCCTATTCAATTTGTAGGGAATGTTATGTGTATGGGCAAACAAATTCACGTCATATATTTGACTTGATCAACGGGTATAAAAGCCTTCGAACGGAAACTATGCATTGGCATGACAACATATCATAAGGTCGATGTCATATAACGTAGACAGATTGTTGTCGAGGTGGCTTGGTAGAAGACGAGGACGAGGACGAGCACGAGCACCTTTGCTCGGCGTGCAGTAACAAATAGTTTAAAGATTTAGATTCCCTAGAGAATATTCTAGCGAATATTCCTCTCTGTTGTACTATTTAGGATTTTATGGCCCATGTACCCCTATAACTAGGAAAAGATGTAGTCCTAGAAAGGGTATTGAACACTTTTGTAAAGAACAATATTGACATTCTCTGAAGATTCTCTCTTTATCATATACATACAAATGTTGCCTTTATACCTCCTTGTCTATCTTTTCTCTCCCGATCCAAGAAGAATCGCAATATTCAAAGACTTTTTATTATCTATCATAGTCAGAAGAACTATTGGAAAATCTCACCCTTGTCGGGTGAATCTTGCTCTACTATTTACTTATGTGCCACTTATTGTACTTATTGCTTCCTTTCACATTCTTAAATCATTTATTGCCCTATTATTGCTCCAAAATGTTGATATCTAACAGCGCACTTGCGGTGTTCTTCACGAATACATTAGATCTGTCATTTGGATATTAATATTGACTTAGATTAACCCTTTTTATATAAATCTAATTATATAAAAACCTAGATCTAAATTTTAGGTCATACAGTTCTGCACCGTATGCGGGGATTTTTTAGTCAAGTTTTTAGTTTCCATTCAGATCTATAACTCTCGTGATTCATTAACCTAACGTACTGTAGAGTTGTCCTTTTTCTCTGTGTATACAAAAACTTCATGGCAAGTAACTAAGAAAATGGAACAAAAGCGACGGACAACGTCCCGCTCAACCTTATGAGCGTCATCAACGAATAAAATGACACCAAAGATGAGGAGGTGACCCCCACGTCATCCCCCAGATTAGGGAAGTCACCTACACCCTTCTGCAACACAACGAAACCAAATGGAAAGGGGGCTTCTACGTCCCCGGGAGAGAGGGCACCACCCGTTACGAAAAAGCTCCTCGAAGTATGGTTAACTGACACTCTAGTCAGCATGATAAACAAGCCCCATGCACGACAACAGAAATCACGAGGATCCATGTAGAACAACACAGAAACGGACGAATGACCAACCAAACCCTCCTACTTCAGGTATCACTCATACAATTGTTGATAATGCAGGTGACAATGTCCTCGCGGCCGTGCTGAAAAGAATGGAAGATATGGAAAACGAGAACAAGGCACTCAAGGAACAAATGAAAAAGCACCAAGAACGGATAGAGATAATACTGGGTGCCCCAAAATTGTTACCAAAAAGAGACGTTGGGAGATTCATGGAGCAGCTATATAGGGAAGAAGCGACCCCTCATGCCATACCGAAAACTTTTAAGATGTCTCCGTACCTCTGAATCTTCTACGTAATGACTAACCCGGAGGATCATGTAAGTCACTATGTCACCTCCATAAAAGGCAACGACCTCACCAAAGAGCAGGTGTCCTCTATCTTGCTGAAGAAATTTGGTGAAACCCTCATGGGAGGGGCGCTGACGTGGTATTCACAGTTTCCAGCCTATTCCATAGAAACATTTGAAGAAATGTCTGATAAGTTTGTAACGGTGCATGACGAGTCCAAGAAAGCTTAAACGAGAGTGAACGACATATTCGCCATTAGGCAATCCCTAGAGGAGGGACTGAGAAACCTCCTCACCCGATTCAACAGGGTGAGGATGACCTTACCAAATGTCTCCGAGGTAATGGGCATGGTCGCTTTTCAAATGGGCTGAGCAGAGAAGGTTCGAGGGTGACTAGAAAGATATTAAGCCGGATGATGAAATACATGCCGTCCACCTGGGACAAGATCCACAATGCCTATTGTGCCGAGGTCAGGGCAGATGACGAAGACCTTAACGGGCTAACCCGACGACTCCCCTCGGTACAATCCGATCCTAGAAAGGAATGCAGGGACAATACGATGAGAGACCCTTCGGTACCATGGCCAGGAAGGGATCAGCATCAACCCTATGTCAAGGCACCCGTCCCCAATTTTCAACGCGAATACGGCCCCTCCAGGTCGAGATCAGTCATTCACAAGAATGATCGAGGTATGCCCCCTACTATCTGCTCATAATTTTTGTGTCTCACCTATAGAGGTAGTCTACGTGCTTGAGAAGCTCGTAACAATGGTGAAGTGGCCACCAAAGATGAGGTACGACCCAAACACCAGGAAGTTTGATGCCTTCTGCGAGTTCCACCAAGAACGTGGACACAAAACGGAAAATTTCCACGCTCTGAGGTTAGAAATAACAAACTTGTTGTAGCAAGGACATCTCAAAGAATTACTCAGCGACAAAGGCATGAACACATTAGCGAGGGGTCGAGAGCGTCCAGTCCCACCAAAGCCACCCTCGCCTGCTCGCACCATCAACATGATCATTAGTGGTAGCAACGATGCCTCCATCAACGACATCAAATTTATCGCCACTCATAAAATCAAGAGAACAATCACCCGCGAACGGTATGATGCCTCGTAGAAAGTATCCTTTTCGAAGAGTCAGATCCCGACGGTTTGACTTTCCCTCACAATGATGCACTTGCCATTACTTTACGAATTCTTGATACTGATGTTAGAAGAATTATGGTAGACGATGGAACCGGAGCGTACATCATCCATCCCCGAGTCCTCGTACAGATGCGACTTGAGGATAAGATAGTGTCGCACTACATTACACTAACCAGTTTTAACAATGTAGTTGAACGGACTTCAGGTGAGATCACACTTCCCATCCTCGCTGATGGAGTAACCTTGGCGACCACATTCCATGTCATAGATCAGGACACCGCATACAACGCCATCATAGGGCGACCATAGATACATCCCATGAGGTCAGTCCCCTCCAACTTGTACTAAGTGATCAAATTCCCGACCCCCTGGGGATATTCAGCATACGACGGGAACATCGCACATCCCGAGAATGCTATCGGATCACCTTGGACGGCACAACAATCCAACAAAAGAAAGAAAAAAAAAAAGAGACATAGCAATTAGCATGGACGAGGTCCCTACCGATCGAAGCCAAAGATATCATTATGGACCTAGAAATGGTCGAAGCCGCAGGATCAACCGTAGAAGACCTTGACCCCATCCAGCTAGACCACAATGACCTCAGCAAAAAGGCCTACATCGGCTGCAAACTCCAAGACTCGAGTAAATTCAGTCAATTCTTAATAGCTAATGCATATTTTTTTGCATTTACCCATGCAGATATGCCAGGCATCCCCAAAGATATAGCCATGCACAAGCTAAACGTCGACCCTTCTACCCTGCGGTAAGTCAGGTCCGACGAAAGTTCAACCCCACCATCAACGAGGCCGTCCACGAGGAGGTAGAAAAACTATTGGCCAATGGCTTCATCAGAGAGTCGAGATACCCCAAATGGATCGCCAACGTAGTAATGGTAGAAAAGAAGAACGGGAAATAAAGGATGTATATAGACTTCACCGAACTGAACATAGCCTGCCCAAAGGATTCATTCACGTTACCACAAATCGACCAACTCATCAGCGCGACAACAGGACATGAGTCGCTAAGTTTTCTGGACGCCTACTCAGGCTACAATCAGATACTCATGGAGGAATGTGACCAAGAGAAAACTACGTTCATCACTCACAGGGGAATATATTGTTACAGGGTCATGCCATTTGGGTTGAAGAATGCGGGAGCTACCTATCAAAGGCTGGTCATGAAGATGTTCAAAAACCATGAAGGTATACATCGACGATATGTTGGTCAAATCCTTGAGGGCCGAGGACCACATCGACCATTTAAAGGAAAAATTCGAAATATTGAGGAAATACGAGATAAAATTGAACCCCCAAAAATATGCGTTCGATGTAACTTCAGGAAAGTTTTTGGGTTTCCTAGTATCACAGTGAGTTATCGAGGTCAACCCAGATCAGAATAAGGCCATTGACGGGATATCAGAATATCCAACCACCAAAAAACAAGTCAGAGACTGACGGGTCGAATTGCCACCCTATCCAAATTCATCTCGAGGTTATTTGATAGGTGCCACAGGTTCTTCAACATGCTCAAAAAGGATAACGACCTTTAATGGACACCTGAATGTGTATAAGTGCTGAAGGAACTCAAGGAATACTTGTCATCACCACCCTTGCTCTCAAAGCCTGAGCCCGGGTGTAACAAACCGGCCGGTTGTTTTGAGCTCTAGCATGTCATTCAACAATTTTAGGCCTCGAGTAGCTTCAATTCAAGTATTATGACTTGTACGTCTAGTCAGAATTTGAATTTCGAGAAGTTCGGAGTTGATTTGGAAAGAAAAGTCGAATTTCGGAAGCTTTAAGTTGGAAGAATTGGCTAAGGTTTGACTTTTTGAGTAAACGACCTCGAAATCGGGATTTGAAGGTTCTAATAGATTCGTAGGATTATTTCGGACTTGGACGTATGCTCGGGTTGAGTATCGGATCACTCGGGAGCATTTCGGTGCTTATTATGGAAGGTTGGCATTTTAAAGATTTAAGAATTTCATAAGTTTAGTTTGAAGTGGATTTTGATGTTATCGATGTCTATTTGTGGTTCTGAGTCTTGGAATAGCTTCGTTATGTCATTTATGACTCGTGTGCAAAATTTAACGTCATTCCAGATTGATTTGAAATATTTCGACACAAGATAAAGAATTTGGAAATTTAAAAATTTATAAGTTTGATTCGAGGCGTGATTTATGATTTTGATATTGTTTGACGTGATTTAAGGCTTCGACTAAGTCTGTATTGTACTTTGGGATGTGTTGGTATATTTGTTCAAGGTTTCGGTGGCCTCGAGTGAGATCCGTTTAGTTAACAGATCGAGTTTGGGCTTGGGGGCAATGCTGAAGCAGCTGGCATCTGGTGTAACCGCACCTGTGAGGTTTTGGCCGCAGGTGTGGAGCCACGGAAGTAGCCAAGAGGGTCGCAGAAGTGGTTTTGGCGAGCTGGACAGTGGCGCAGGTGCGAGACCATTTTCGCATCTGTGATGGCATAGGTACGGCGTCCTCGAGCACAGAGGCAGAGTGGCTGGGGAAGGCTGGACCACAGATGCGGTCGAGTTCCGTAGAAGCAGCACCGCACCTGCGCATGATGAGCCGCAGAAGTAAAGGCGCAGCAGGGCTGGAGGGGCCGTAGATGCAGAGGTTGAGGGCCTGAAGGGAGCCGCAGAAGCGGTCTCTGTGCCACAGAAGCGGCTCATGTTCCACAGATGCAAAATGTCACTAGGTAGTGAGGTTTTTATAAAAACGGGATTTGGCCCATTTTCTTCATTTTTCACTTGGTTGGGGCTATTTTGGAGAGCTTCAAGGGGAGATTTTCATCAAGAAACACGAGTTAAGTGATTCCCACCTATTACAAGTTAAATATATGGTTTATATATGGATTTGAACACGAAAATTAGTAGAAATTTGGGATTTTGATAGAAAACCTAGGATTTGGTATTTTTGGATTTTGACCACAAAATGGGCCTTGGAATTGGGAATAAATTATATATTTGAGTTCGTGGTGTTATGCGAAAGGTTTATCTTCAAGAATTTTCGAAATCCGGGCACGTGGGCTCGGGGGAATTGTTTAAATTGATTAATTATGGGTATTAGAGTATATTTGCATTGGTTTGCACGTTATTTGACTAATTTTGGATCGATGGGTTTTGGTTTGAGGTGTTAGAGAGGCGCGAGAACCGGTTATAGAACTTCAGAGCGAGGTAAGTCTCCCGTCTAATCTTGTGAGGGGGAAACTATCCCTAGGTGATATTTATTGTTACGTGCAACTAGTTGTGGGTGCTACGTACGCATGAGGTAACGCGAGTCCGTACGTAGCTAAAGCATGTTTATGTCCGGGTAGACTTAGGATCTTATTATGTAATATTTGAATTATTTGAACTCATGTTGCTGGCTTAATTAATTGAAGTTATAAATAAAATTGATTTAGAAATAAATATATGTATACTAGGCCAAGCCTTAACACTTTGAGTTGTGGGCGAGTTACTTGAGAAATGGTAAAAATTATATTCATTATGCTCATGTGCCGTAATGTAAACACATGTCTCGTAATTCAGTGACTTCCTTCCTTTTCTTGTGAAGCGGTCCGAATGCCTTGGCAGTATATAGATGTATCTATAGTTCGTGTCGCACGACCCTCGGCAGTGTACACATTATTCTGGATCGGGCCAAACGACTACGACGGAAATCGTGCGTTATAACTCTATTAGTCTGAATATTCACGAGATAAACCTTCCACTAATGCCCGACGTTTTATATGGTATTCCTTATTTATTTGATCATGACACTTGATATTTTCTGAGCTGCTAAGGTAGAATACAAGGTTTAGAAATTCATGCTTTAAAAGAAGTAATTGGAAGATTATGTAACTTACAGATTTACCTCGTCATTGTCGTATGCTTCATATCTGCTTATGTTTTATTATGTTGTTTTATTGGATATTTAGTAAGTGTCGATGTCGACCCCTCGTCACTACTTCTCCGGGGTTAGGCTAGATACTTACTGGGTACGCGTTGATTTACGTACTCATGCTACACTTCTGCACTAAATGTGCGGGATCTGATAGGTTCATCGGATGATCACCTTGGCGCGTAGGTGTACCTGTTGAGGAGACTTCATGTAAGCTACATTCCAGGCTACACATCGCAGTCCACCGAGTCTCCATTGTACTAATTATTTTATTCTATCTTATTACATTCTTGACAACTATTGTATTATTATTGTACTCCTTAGAAAAATTCTCATATACTTGTGACACCGGGTTTTGGGGTTTCCTACGGGTTGTTCGTTGATGTAGTTGTGCCAATATTATCACTTACTTTGAAAACTCTATTTCATACGATTTAATTAAAGAAAACTTTTGATTTCAATTACTNGAACTTCGGAGCGAGGTAAGTCTCCTGTCTAACCTTGTAATGGGGAAACTACCCCTAGGTAATATTTATTGTTATGTCCAACTAGTTGTGGGTGCTACGTACGCACTAGGTGCCGAGAGTCTGTACGTAGCTAAAGCATGTTTATGTCCGGGTAGACTTAGGATCTTATTATGTAATATTTGAATTATTTGAACTCATGTTGCTGGCTTAATTAATTGAAGTTATAAATAAAATTGATTTAGAAATAAATATATGTATACTAGGCCAAGCCTTAACACTTTGAGTTGTGGGCGAGTTACTTGAGAAATGGTAAAAATTATATTCATTATGCTCATGTGCCGTAATGTAAACACATGTCTCGTAATTCAGTGACTTCCTTCCTTTTCTTGTGAAGCGGTCCGAATGCCTTGGCAGTATATAGATGTATCTATAGTTCGTGTCGCACGACCCTCGGCAGTGTACACATTATTCTGGATCGGGCCAAACGACTACGACGGAAATCGTGCGTTATAACTCTATTAGTCTGAATATTCACGAGATAAACCTTCCACTAATGCCCGACGTTTTATATGGTATTCCTTATTTATTTGATCATGACACTTGATATTTTCTGAGCTGCTAAGGTAGAATACAAGGTTTAGAAATTCATGCTTTAAAAGAAGTAATTGGAAGATTATGTAACTTACAGATTTACCTCGTCATTGTCGTATGCTTCATATCTGCTTATGTTTTATTATGTTGTTTTATTGGATATTTAGTAAGTGTCGATGTCGACCCCTCGTCACTACTTCTCCGGGGTTAGGCTAGATACTTACTGGGTACGCGTTGATTTACGTACTCATGCTACACTTCTGCACTAAATGTGCGGGATCTGATAGGTTCATCGGATGATCACCTTGGCGCGTAGGTGTACCTGTTGAGGAGACTTCATGTAAGCTACATTCCAGGCTACACATCGCAGTCCACCGAGTCTCCATTGTACTAATTATTTTATTCTATCTTATTACATTCTTGACAACTATTGTATTATTATTGTACTCCTTAGAAAAATTCTCATATACTTGTGACACCGGGTTTTGGGGTTTCCTACGGGTTGTTCGTTGATGTAGTTGTGCCAATATTATCACTTACTTTGAAAACTCTATTTCATACGATTTAATTAAAGAAAACTTTTGATTTCAATTACTAAAATAAATATGTAAGTTGATAGATCAACGTTGGCTTGCCTGATGGCGGTGTTAGGCGCCATCACAACTTTTAGCAAATTTTGGGTCGTGACAGCTTGGTATCAGAGCGTTAGGTTCACTTAGGTCTCACGAGTCATGAGCAAGTCTAGTAGATACTTGCGGATCGGTACAGAGACGTCTGTACTTATCTTTGAGAGTCTACAAGGCTATTAGGAGCACTTCCCCGTCTTGATTTCCTCATCATACGATTTGATTCTATTGAGGTGCCTTTATTTCCTTCCTACTCAATCTTATGCGACGTTAAGTGCTTGTTGTCAATTGGACGTCGAGTAGTGGTATTGATACTGCAGACATGGTACAGGATGTTTTTCCCTGCGTGCTCGGGTAGGCTATTATCGCCGCCTTGCGGAAGGGTGTTCTGTCGTTTCAATTTAGTATCTATACTTCCTATGGTTTTGAGGCTATACACATATTTCTAGGTTGTTTATAGGTTATTATCGCATCGTGTTGCTGTAATGGTAGAGTGCTTATGTATGGATAGCGACAGTGAATGGCTCGGAAGGAGGATTTCTCAGTACATGATTTAGAGGTTCAGCATTTAATTCCAACAAAGCAAAGGCAATCGGACAATGGATGTTCAAGTTTTGGTTGAAAGAGTAACGAGACTTGGTATCTTCGAGCGTGGTGAAATTTTCATTGTGATGCGGTGTCGTCGTCCTTGTTTGAACACGTTACGGTTTGCCGGCATTGTGGTCTTCTTTGATTTTGTCTTCGGGGCAAGGTGTTGTGAAATGGTACATGCGAAGCAGTTATAGCAGGGTATAGCGGTTTCAGAATCGAAGAAGTATTTCTAGTGTTGATGGCTCAAGAAAGATGATCTTCTAGGAGGTTTAGAGTTGGTAGAAATTCATTAGTTCTGGTGCTACAGGTATGGATTTGATTTGAGGCAACATTGGGGCAGTGAAGTATGAGGAAGGACATGGTGTGAGATGTCTTGAAGTGGATGAATTACTAGCAGCTCAAGTATGAGAAGCGGAGGTCGAGAAGTTACATAAAGGAGATGGTTTGACCAAAGTGGGAGTGGTAGAGCAGCATAGGGATTCTGTGGTAGGATAGCCACGTACCTTGAGGAAGATTTGAGCGATTTGGGAGGCATGGTAGAAAGTGACTAGGTCCACGGATTATAATTTGAATGGTGGTTACTGTGCGGAGAAATATTGAATATGACAAAAAGGAGTTTGCCTGAAATAAAGAGGGGTGTGAAGACTTGATTATCATTTCGGATGCAACATGGCTCTGAGTTTGGAAGGTATTGTTGAACTTTAAGTGGATATCAATGGGGAAGGAACAAACTTATACATCCGGTGGGCGAGCATAGGCTCAGGCGAGTTTACTGATTACGTGGTAGTTGTACCCAGTACAGCGCCGTTGTAGGATGTCGATAAGGAATTCCACAGGTGGGTTATCTCCTGTGAGCAGGTTAGCGATTGCGTGATGTTGATGAAGCTTCTGTGAAGAATACTACATGATAGCTCTACATTATGTGATGGTAGCTGAAAGCTAAGTGGGGGAGCCCCACCATCTACAATTGGATCGCGTGGGTGCCTGCTTGTGCGGTTTCGGGTTATCGGTGTATTAGTAGATTATTTGTGACTAAGAAAAGAAAATATGAGGAGTAATTCGAGCAAGGAACTTGATGAATGTGTGCTATACTTCGCCTTATCGATTGAGGTGCAGGTTTTGGGAAGACTCCGAGTTTATGCTTCTTGTGGATGTAATATACAAGGAAAATAATTCAGCCGGTTGCTTCTTTGAGAGGGTGTTCATATGCTAGCAGAGCATTGAAGTTTGATTATAATCAGGATCAGGTCAGAGTGGGTGACTCAACAACGGTCCTAGTGGGTTCAAGAATTTAAAATGCAGTGCCTAGGGATTTCGGGTCCGTTGTGTGGTTAAGGATCAAGTTTTCACAGTGGATTATGAACGGGACTTGGAACATTCTATGTTATCATTGGGTATGCGGTGCAGTATTGGAGGAAAGGAAGAAATAGCTTCATATTCGCGGAAGGTCTTGCAGAATAGGTGTACTAGTTGGAGATGCTATTGTGTTCATAAAGAGGGTATGAGATGGTTCATGAGTATTGAGACGATATGGTCTCGTGATGCGGGTCACTCGGGATAACTGCAGATTGAGTTTGTTATGTTATGAATGGAGCTATTATTATTATTATTATTATTATTATTATTATTATTATTATTATTATTATTATTATTATTATTATTATTATTATTATTATTATTATTATTATTATTATTATTATTATTATTTCTAAGACAGGTCAAGAGTAAATTGAAAAACGTTGGGTCGGTTAGTTTCGATGCTTCTCTTCCCTGTATCTGTATCCACTGACTCTGAGGGTAATTTCTGGACTATCACTATATCTTTCTCATGTTCATGCTCAACGGTTATATGCATAGGAAACTATCTTATTTGCATCAAGCTGTTTTCTTCTCATGAATATTTGTTGCATATATATTCTGTAAGGTTAAACTAGTAGTGTAAGTCATGATTTTGTTTAGATGAAGTCAACTAGTGGTTGCTGCACAACTAAGTTTGTTTATTTCAAGTCAGTTGCACTCTTCACACATATGTGCAATACATCCCTATACTTATTCTGTTTGAGCCCCTGTTGAATTTCTGTAAAGTCTGCATGCATCTATCATTAGTTTATCCTCCACGAAAGTAGGATTTGGACATACTATTATAGTCAATTGATAGTTTTAGGAATTGAAACATGGTTACCCCATACTTACATGCTAAACTAGACTTATGTGTGAAATAAACTTGTTTTGATACAATGTTTCCATTTCCTTTCTTCACTTGCATGATCAACTTGGTTCTGTAATGTGTAAAGCTCATTTCCCTATATGAGATCACTATCTTATTTACCTTGCCTACGAACAATTGACTAAATATAACACTATGTTCTACTTTAAGTGATGCTTAGTCCTCCTCTTTACTGTCAACCTGAAGTTGAACTTGACTCTCAAACCTTATGAAGCTCCTCTGTTGATATTATCTGAACATATTGACTAGTTAATACTGTTAGAAGCATGACCCTGTTGTGACTTCAAGAGTCCCATATTTGAACCTGTGAATTTGTAATCATGATAAGAGTTTAATCACATGACTTTGATAACCTTTCTGTGGCAATAGCTGACCATGACTGTTTGTTTGAATCTTCCTTGATGTCTTTAAGGTGCCAAGTAATAATATCAATACTTGTTTGAATATGTTATGCTTAAGTGATTCATTCCTGCAATGGTGTGATTATGAAACTTCTTTTTATCTATGTGTATTCTGAACTCACCCCCTCCCTCTTTAGGTCTCCTTAATATGTAGTTCCCTATTTAGTATTAATAATAATCTGTACTCTCTTGTATTATTTTCATTAAGAGGAAAGTATATATTTCGTGGCAGGTAATACCTTAGTACTTACTTTGCATTGGAAGGGACTCATTGGCACTTAAACCCGTAAGGAAAACATGTAGTTAGTGATTAAGGGTATTTGGGAGCAGAGTTCGACTCTAGGTTGGGCTGCCCTCCTCGACACAAGCATTGCCTTGGGCCTTAAGTCCCTTGGGAACTTTAAAGTATCGGGGGATCCAAAGGGAGCATCGACCTCGAGTGGGGTTCCCTCCTTAGCTCTTAATTTATTGATACATTCAGTTCTTTAAGAGTTTAATGACAATGAAAGATTTCCAATGTGAATTATTTGTGAAGTAAAGCCACCACATTAATGTATAATTTCTTCTACCATATTAATTTTATTCTTGCTTCAATTATCTATTTGTGTATTTATTATGTACATCAAAGTATTATCTGTAATTAGAATATGTTAAATATATATGGGATATATGTCTAGTGACTTTCTTATTCTCTCACATGTACATCTGTTTGGGCCACTGAGTTCATGATGAACTCAGAACCAGCTCTAGCTTTATTGCATCTCATCGAGGAGTCCAAAGTTAGCTTATATCTGCGTCTCTTCGTTGCTGGGCCTGCTTTTTAAGGCCCAATCACAGAGTACAATCCTCTTTCCCTCAACTCCTTTATCATTAATACTATCTCGTTTATTTAGTTTACCGCTTCTACTAGTTTAATGTTAGTTGTATTTATTATGTCTTTATTGTTGTTTATCTCTCATGTATATAACACTCATATATATTAGAATACATGTTTTTCTTTCATGCTTTAGTATCATGTATACTTAGGCAAGCCTTAAACACCATACGATTAAAAGAGAAATTAGTTAGAAGTAGATTCTTAACTTACTAATTATAATATGCCCACGAATTATTATTGTGTTTCACTCATCTTTCCTTTCCTTAAGAGATTTTCAAAATCCAGAACTTAACGAAATAGCAGCTCTATTTCAAAAGGAAGAATCAGATTTCAACTTCATTTTCAAAAGGAAAATCAGAACTTCAAAGAAACTGTCGCCTTTAAGGAACTGTTTCGGTAAATAACCCCTTCTTTAAAGATCCTCCGAATCTAAGGTAAATTTTAGATATGCTTTTTTTTACAAACGTCCCTTTAGCATTATATATATAGCCATCCCCCAAATCAAAGTATTTTCATAACTCTATCCCTTTTATAAACCTATAAAAATCTAGATCACTTATGTACCAATTTCACAACTCTTTTAACATCTTTTATGAATCCCTTCATAAACTTATATCCCTCTAAGACCTCGCATTCTCTCTATCAATACCATATTTAGGTATACAATAAGGGACCTTCCTTATTAATAGTCAAAGCCTTTACAAATAATTGATCCACAAACTTAGTCTAAATCATATGGAGCTACCTCAGGTAGATTTTAAGGGGTGCCTAACACCTTTCTCCTAGAAGAATAGGAACCCTTATCCATAATCTCACCAATTAGCAGACTAATAATAAAAACATAACTTAGTAATTAAATAGGTATCCTAGTATACCTTTAAATATTAGGTGGTGACTCTCTTTCATCAACAACAAAGAAACCACTAGTTGAATTTTGTCTTGACTAGTGCAAAATAGGGTACAACAACATGGCGACTCCGCTGGGGAATACCACACTTAGGTTCTGACCTTAGCAAATTTAGACCAACTTGGCTTCTAGATTTATTTGTACATTGTTTTGATTATGATCAAAACTACATTTACATGATTATATGCCTTATTTGCTCTTTACAATTACCTGTTCTCTATGATCACCTTGCTTATTGCTGCTACACCCTTATTTATTACTGCTTTATATATACTGCCATCACAACTTTTCTGATCGAGTCTTGGCTGTACACTATCACACACAATGGCACACGAGAATTGTCTTTTACACCCCTCCGAACCTTCTTTTCAAAACTCTTTAGTTTTAAAGAATGGATTTGTCGGGTCAACTGACATAACTTCTCGCCGTTCTTAGTCTAATTCAAAACTAGGAAACATTCTACTCTAGTAAAATAGGTCATACTGTATAAACCCTAGGTGAGTTAGTCCCAGGCACCAACCCACAATTAGGAAAGCCACCCTGATGTCAACAAGTCAGGCACCCAACGGCATAATTTCTGTAAAAAAACAAACAAAAATGACAAGACACTTACGGATCCGAAGCAAACACTTACCCCAAATATTTTTCTTCTACCCACCTCAGAAAATGAAAGTCAACTAGAACATCCCTGAAATTAGCATGGTAATGGGAGCACCGCATAAGCTGAAACAGTGGTGGGGAAACATAAAGACGAGGTTCAGACGCACCTAGGGGCATTAGCTGCATTGATGAACATCCAAGCAGACAGAGTTCTCACTCGCATGTTGATAGAATTTTGGGATCCAGCTAAAGTAGTATTCAAATTTGCCAACTGTGAGCTGGTACCGACATTGGAGGAAGTCACAAGTATTACGGAGTTGCCATTCAATGGAAGAAAGCCAGTGCTACCAGTTACTATGCCCGGGTATCAGTTCTTGGATGCTCTAGGTCTTAACAATAGCAGAAGTCTCAGAAGTATCGAGGACGGGTGGGTGGGCCTCGACCAGATGTTCGACAGGTTTGGGCACCGTGAAAGCTACGAGTGGTATTCAGGAGTTCTAATATGACCAGGCGACATAAGAGAGCCTCAGGCCTATCACTTTCGCAATGGCACTGTTGGGATTATCGATCTTCCCATAACGAATGGGCCGTATCAACATGAACCTGTTACCACTGGTCCTGACAACTGTCACGCCCCAAACCTGAAGGGGCGTGGACGGCACCCGGTACCATACTCAGCCCGAGCGTACCACTCTGTAACTGTGAACTCTAGAGGAATA